>MJUU01042341.1:55267-68616 GCA_002080025.1 Modiolus philippinarum
TATTCTACTGCCGTTGTTTTGAACAAAATTTTGCTAAATTGAGATATTGCAAGTTTCCTAAAACCAACGGCAGTAGAAAACCGAAGGAAAAAGGGAAGCGAAGACCACAAAAATCGAAATCCAAAGACATTACAAAAACGGCTACAGAGAAAAACAAAGACAAAACAAGGACATGAGACAGCTTCAATGCACGGAAATAAAAAGACGACACCAAAAACTAAGGCACTCATAGTGTGAACTCCCATGAAAACCGGGAGTGACATCAGGTGCTCCGGAAGGGTAAGCATGTCCTGCCCCTCTAGCGACACCCGTCACACTATCAGTAAGGCATAAAGTGTTTTGAAAGGTCTGTTTGGTAGCGGATTGGTTGATGTCATTTTAGAACCCTAAGACCAATGTGATCCATGATGCATTTTACTTCTCTAACCCCCAAACAGTATCATGGTGAAATTTCGAAAAGCTTTTTTGTAAATCTCTATAGTATGAAAACAATTACAAGGACAAATCGGTAGCACAAACATCACTCACGAAGACAAAACTAAAATGTTACAATATGATATACAAGACAACACGAAAAACTAAAGCACTGACGGTGTGAACTCCCATTAAAACCGGGAGTTACATAGGGTGCTCCAGATGGGTAATCATGTCCTGCTCCGCTAGCGACACCCGTCACACTATCAGTGAGTTAATCCAGGGTTGAGTCAAAACCGGTTATGTCAAATCCGTGAAGACGAGCAATCTAGCTGAAAATGTCCGTTTTCATTTGGGACACAGACACGTCATATCTGTCAATGATATCATGGTGACGGCCATAAAATTTCTGAAGGGATGAAAGCAACAAAGGCTGAACAAATCCCTGACTAAGCAACTTTTGGGACAGTGTTTTTGCTCTATTGCAAAAAAATCACTGTATAAACTACATGCGCGACAGTAATGAATCAACTGTGAAATGTATATTCCATAGGCTGAAGAGGTGGGTGTATTGCTGCTCAGAAAGGGAAAACTCACAAGTGGGAAGTTTAAATCACCACGTTTGTCATATAGCTTAGATTTCAAACGTCAATCTTCATCAATGTATAAAAACAGATCTAAGTCTCTTTAATTTCAAGCTCATTGGGATAGATCTGGTGTAAATATTCCTTGAATTTTGGATTATTAAGAGAAAGTACATCGTCTATGTAGCGGAAGCTGAAATTAAAGGACTGGGCTAAATGTTTTTGTTTTTTCTGTGTTAGCCCTTGTAAAAACTTGGCCTGATTCGAGAAAAGAAAGGGATCAGCTAAAAGCGGCGCAGTTAGTTCCAATGGGAATCCCGATTGTCTGTTGAAAAACGCGACCTCCAAATTCGACAAAAATATTATCTATTAAAAATTCCAACATTTGATTACGTCATTTTCCGTGTACTTCTTGTTTGACTCAGTGTGGTTCTTAACGAAATATGTTTTGTCTTTCCCTACTACTAAGAAAGTGTATCTGCGTTCTCCGTTTTTAATGCAGAAACATTGATGTATCGAATCAAAAAATTATTGTTTTCAATTTATTGTGTGGCAGGGTAGTATAAAGAGTAGAAAAATCAAAAGTTTGTAAGCTGTGGCAATGGGTAAGACTACTAGAGGATAGTGGTTCAAGAAAATCTTTAGAATTTTTTAGAATCCACATCTGATTGACGCCGCTCGTGGAGTAGACTTTATCGCAGTAACTTTTCAGGCCATCTCTGACTGCGGTCAATAAAGTAGTAAAGAGTTTAGAAAGTGGCTTAGTGATGCATCTGGAAGACCCCGCAATGAATCTCTATTTGTATGGGTTCTTGTGAAGTTTAGGGACCCAGTACATGTAGGGGAGCTGATTGTTTTCATCACCCGCTTTGATGCCAAAGGATGTTAAAACTGAGTTGTGATTTTTAATAATCTCCTCCCTTGATACTTCGGTGCTGACCCGAAAGCCGATTCTACTTGGAACCTTACAATAACTAAATTTTTGTAAATTTTGTTGAAAACTAAGGAGTATCTCCCTCATGCAAAGCTCTGTCCTTAGCTGATTTTGGCTTCACATTTAGATCATATTGGCTATTTGTTCTCTATCAGTTTTTAAACATCTTTGAGTTTATGGTCTTCCAAACGTTTAGATTTTATCTGCACTGAAGAGACATAAGTTGTCGAAATGCGCATATGCAGAATTTAAATTCACAGTAACTTCGGTATTTAGTCATTTGATAGTGTAGTGGGAGTATAAGTTGGGTTTTCTGATGAATTATCAATTCCCATCTCCTTTACCAGACATTCAAGATAGTGTTTCTTACACACGAACAGTATATTGTTAGAGGCTTTGTCTGTAGGGACAATGACGTAATTTTCGTGGAGGTTGTCCATCGTTTTTCTCTCGAGTGAATCTTCAAATATACTAGGATTTCTGGATTTCATTGACGTTTTCAAACGCCGATACGATTCACAATTAATCCTGATCCAGTCGGACAGCGTCTCGACATCTTCTCTCTCTTTCTTTGCCCACTTCCTCGCATAGTCCTCAACTACATCCATCAAAATTTTGAAGTTGTACTTCTAGTTTAAATGCTGGGGTTCACGGAATTTTGGACCTCTTGAAAAAACCTCTCTTAGTTAGATATTGTCTATAATATCTAGGTCACCGGTTATCACGTGTCCAGCCGGACTGTAATTGAATGGGGAAGTGGAGCAAGCACAATCAGGTGGTTTGGCTTTGAAGTCGTCAATTTTGAAACCACGCAATACCCGTTTGTAATTGAAAATGAAAGTTGAAATGGGTTTAGTGTAGGAATACGAAATAAGTGGAACAGATTGATCTTTGAAGTAAGGTGGAATGTTTGATGTGACTCTTTTGCTATGTAGAATGTTGGCGAGATTTATGGCGTCCAAGCCTTTATTGGCGAATTGAATTTTGAGAAATGTCCTGTTATCAGGTTCGTTGGCTGTTTCGCGGACAGGTTTGAATAGTCTGTGGTTTGCTATATCCAAAACAATTGCTGTTTATTTATATTCTAGGGAATGCCAATCAGTCACTGTTGATGCTAAACATGTTTTATAGAAAGAATGAGGCTTTGAAAGGGGCAAAGAATACAATTTGGTACGAATGTGATGAATACCTAGTGGAATAGTCATAAATGGAAGAAGACCATTTATTGAAATGTCGTGCAGACGCGGGGCAGTGTAATGCCTGTGTCCGTGGCTACGCGGTCTGCGTTGGTTTCCATTCAATTTATTCATCACATTCACCGAACTACATCCTGGACTTGATAGATTTCCTACACTTTTGATGTTATCATTACAACCATAGGGTATTACTGTACCTAACTCTTTAATCCAGTATTCCTCTCTTTGTAGACGGTAAGGTGTACTTAGCGTAGGGTTATTTGTCTTATGGTATATTTTTTCAATAATCCTGACCTTCATGTTGACAATTGAATTGTCAGGTTGGTTGAAATGTGCGTAAACATCTCGGGTCTTATTGTCCTTGACTTTGTATCTATGTCCGCATATACGTTTGTTCAACCTGTCTTTTGTTTCCCCTACATAAATCAATCCACAATGAGAGCACTCTAAGCCATAAATAAGATTTCTGGAGGAGCAATTCAGATCGTCGTAAGTTCTAGTTGAATATGACTTGTTGGTAAGGTTGCTTGTAAAATTTGAGTCAGTAATAAGAAAGTTGCATGTTTTGCAAATTTTTACGCGGCATGATGAAATTGTGCCTTGCGTTTGCTGATCAGGAAAATTTAAAATATCATTTAATATAACAGAACAAGGTTTGATAGTGGGGATAGAATCAAATGAGTTATTGGAAGAAAATGTGTGATCTGAGAATTTCTCCTGAGAATCCGTCGAAGTTGATAATGTACCACTCAGGACACCTAGTTGTCCCGATGAACCCGTGTCCATAGCTTCATCGGTAAGGGACCTTTATAACCCGGGAGACATCTTAGCCGGTATGCGTTCCTTTTGCTTCTTTATTCTCATGGCTAAAGTAAACTGAAGTTACTGAGCGGATGATATCCTCGGGGACGAACCGTCAACCAGCAGAGATACCGGTCCAGTGGTATGAAACAACAGCAGCAGAATACAGAAGGAACAAGGTAAGCGAAGACCACAAAAATCGAAATCCAAAGACATGACAAAAACGGCAAAAGAGAAAAACAAAGACAAAACAAGGACGTGAGATAGGTACAATGCACGGAAATAAAAAGACGACACCAAAAACTAAGGCATTCATTGTGTGAACTCCCATGAAAACCGGGAGTGACATCAGGTGCTCCGGGAGGGTAAACATGTCCTGCCCTGCTAGCGAAACCCGTCACACTATCAGTAAGGCATAAAGTGTTTTAAAAGGTCTGTTTGGTAGCGGATTGGTTAATGTCATTTTCTAACCCTTAGACAAAAACCAATGTGATCCAATGTGATACATTTTACTTCTCTAACCCTCAAACAGTATCATGGTGAAATTTTGAAAAGCTTTTTGTAAATCTCTACAGTATGAAAACAATCACAAGGACAAATCGGTAGCACAAACATCACTCGCGAAGACAAAACTAAAATGTTACAATATGATATACAAGACAACTCGAAAAACTAAAGCACTGACAGTGTGAACTCCCATAAAAACCGGGAGTGACATCAGGTGTTCCGGATGGGTAGGCATGTCCTGCTCTGCTAGCGACACCCGTCACACTATCAGTGAGTCAATCCAGGGTTGAGTCAAAACCGGTTATGTCAAATCCGTGAAGACGTGAAATCTAGCTGAAAATGTCCGTTTTCATTTGGGACACAGAAACGTCATATCTGTCAATGATATCATGGTGACGGCCATAAAATTTCTGAAGGGATGAAAGCAACAAAGGCTGAACAAATCCCTGACTAAGCAACTTTTGGGACAGTGTTTTTTGCTCTATTTAAAAATCACTGTATAAACTATCTAAAATAGATATTGCAAAATTTAGATATTGCAAGTTTATTCCTAAAATAAGGAACACAAAATGCTGTAGCTGTTTTGTGGATGACCGTCAAAATAGGTTACCATGAATTGTTATGTTAGGACGTTCCTATGTTCATCGATTGAATGAAAGCAGATAATTGCTCGATATTTGCGATTGCCACATATTAAAAAATAACAGTCTGAGAAAGTTAACAAGTGGTATATATATATCAAGACTCATGTACTGTTGCAAGTTTGCTGTTGTATTGTACAGGGAAGCGTGAGTTACTGATTTGTGTCTTAAACATCGTTAAAAGATACCACTGAGAAAGTGACATATATATGGTATTTCTCAACTTGCAAATGAGCTTAGGAAAAGGGAATGAATAAAAATGTTTAAATAATAATATAAACCACAATTTATATCAGATTAGTATTCAATGACCACAGTCAAACGGGGCTGTAATATTGCAGTAACTATCGTATATCAATTTTTTGTAATATGATTTAGTTTATAGCCAAAAAGAATAGTAAACGTACCATTTGATGAAAATAATCCGCAATCATACCACTTGTAAATCCGGATTTCATTAAAAAAAAACAGAGTAAGGCCGTCCTAAATTAATTATATGTTTAACGTCACCCGCCCTCGTAAGTTTTTGAAAGATCTTAAAAATAAAAATCAAACACAAATGTTTATGTCCACAAATTTTTGGCTTAAGGGCGATCCCAGCATTAGTAATTGAGCAGTCGGTATGAAACTGGTGAAAAACTTGCAAATGAAATTTGAATGAAATGTTTTATGTCAGTCAAGAATTTAAAATAAAAATGTGGAATCCGTACTAGAGCATATTTATGCATTGTAATTTGTAAAAGATAATTGAAAATGTTTTGTTTGAAATTTTTTCTTCTTTTATTTCTCCCTCCTTCCCTCGTAACTTCCAAGGTCTTAGGTTGATAGCATTAATTTAGGACGGCCTACACTACTTGGATAAGATTCAGTTGTCGTTAGAATTTAGTATGTTCTGTTGTTACGTCAAAGGAAGATTCTGCCACATTGGACAAGGAAACGTTTTCAGAACTTAATGTTGTTGTTTTTGTGTCTTTAGAAGCCATAGATAAGTCCTGATTATTTGAAGAATTTCCCTCACAGCCTACACCATGTGGTATGCTCGATTCCATGACAATGCCAACTATAAATGACAGCAAAATACCGGAAGCAAATCCAGCACAAAATACAAACACAACTGTCCGCCGGTTATAAACATTGCTATCGAAAAACGATTTCTGAACGTTCTCATTGTCAGCATAGCTCTTCCTAATAAAACAGTCTTCATTTTGAACTTCGTGCACTAGCTGATAATTCATACTTACTTAAAGGAAAACACCAAATACAAAGACAACACTATTTAACACAATGTTTAACGGAAACTCTTTCATGATTTACTACTACAATTAAATACTTAAACCTTGAACTTGTTTTGTGATACTTGAACCGTCTTCAACAATTTATGTCATTCCTCGTCAAGTGGACAAGATTCGCATATGGGAAACAATTACAAAATGTAAAAGACAACTGTAGATAAAAAAAGGCAAAAAAGACTTCTTACGAATTTTTATTGGGCTGCCTTGAAAATGTCTATCATTTAATGCTAACATATTATTTGCATAAAAAAGAACGTTCAAGATTCTGCAAGAAATAAAAACGTAGTTCGTTTTTTAAAACTTCATGTTCTAGGAAGCGTTTTTCGGTTATCTTCGGGTAAAATGCATTATTTGCATAAAAAAAGAAAGTTTAAGATTCTGCAAGAAATAAAAACGTAGTTCGTTTTTTTAATACTTCATGTACTAGGAAGCGTTTTTCGGTTATCTCCGGGTAAAATGCATTATTTGCACAAAAAAAGAAAGTTTAAGATTCTGCAAGATTGCGGAAAGTATGCATTGAACACTTGGCGTTCATGGTGACTGCAAAAAGCCATTGAGAGAGTTTAGGGAGTAGCAGGTTGAAGATCTTATCGATAAAAGTACAACTACGCAAAAAAGGCTGTTTCAGATCAATATTAATGGAAATAATCTGGTATTTTCACAAATACATTGCCTGGCATTAATACAGTTTGGTGTTTATCTATTAAGTTGGGCCACACAGGCTTTAGTAAGGTCAATTTATACATAGAATTTAAAAGGGCAGTTGGTTTTTCTTGTGAGCATTGATAAATAAGGTGGTCACCAAGATCACCATGTTTATGACAAAGTCAGAAGAATTTGTACTAGCTCTAGTATAAAAAATCAACTGTGAAACATGCACTTCGTAAGCAGGAGAAATTGGAATATTACTGTCAATGTTAGGGATTTTTTTTTAATTTTGAAATAAAAGTCGCCCCTTTTTTTGTAAAGTTTGTACTGGGATGGCCAATTCGAGATGTAGGTCCACAAAGATATAGATCTAGCGGTTATGTTGTTTCTTTTATCTGTAATTCTGAAGGATATACTGATGTGAACCATTTGGCAAAGAAGGGTATCATTAAATTAATGGAAAGATCATCATCAATGTATTTTGGGGGTAATAACAAACTTACCGAACAGAGTGGTCAAGAGCCGAAGTCCATGAAACAAAAAAATAAATCAAGTGGTATCTTCCTGATTTGGTACAGGCATTTCAAAAGAAATGCTGGGTTAAACCGGTTTTATGGCTAGCCAAACCTCCACTTCTATTACGGAAGTGTCCAGTAACAACTCAACAGCAANGACAATGAACTGCATGGCGCCTCCGGACTGGCGCAATCGAAGTTAATATAAAATACATTTTCAAAAATATGTTAACCTTATAAAGCGATGATAAAGAAAATTAATCGTGCTTTTTATGCGCCAGTAGGTGGCTATATTCTACAACCATGACATAATAAGTATTAGCCAAACTGAGAAACGCAAAAAAACATGTAGTGACAAAAAGCGCATATCTTTTTATTTTTTAACTTAAACCGTGAAGATGTGAATATAAAACCGCAAAAACATATCTTTTTAATTTGTATTTTAACGTATTTTTGAATTTTCCGCCGAAAGCCGATGGACAATCAAATTATGTTCGCGAAGATCGCGCTGGTTCATGACACATATTTTTCAATAAATTTTGCCATAAACTTGACAAAAGTTATATTTTTTTCAACAATTTTACAATCCCGAAAACTTGCGAGAAAATATTATGATATGACGTATTGATGTCGAAATACTCACAGTGCGCAAAATTATATTTTCCCATTGGCATAATGTTCCCTAAAACATACAAGAAATTTACAAACACTCATATTTAGTATGATTTGCTGCAAATGTCAACAAAAACTCAAATTTGGCACACATTTGTCTTAACCATGCAACATATATGGTGTATGCATAGTATATGCCATTTTATCAGAATACTATCAAGCTGCTGTGACTGTAATGTGGTACAAAGTTCCTGAACAGATGGAACAATAAGGCTATCAGTAGTATAGTACATGGTGTAAATGCCATCTAATACTCAAAATTTAGAAGAAATTTACTGAAAATATTCAACAATATCGATAGAGATGCCATGCAATATGGTGTAAATGCAATCAAGTACTCAAATTTGTTGCAAATATACTGAAAACATGCAACAATAGGGATATACTGATAGGATGCAATATGGTGTAAATGCAATCTAGTACTCTAATTTGGTACAAATTTACTGGAAATATGCAACAATATGGATATTGATAGTATGCGATATGATGTAAATGTCATCTCGTACTAAAATTTGGTACCAATTTACTGAAAATATGCAACAATACGGATATCAATATTATGCGATATGATGTAAATTCCCTCTGATACTCAAATTTGGTACAAATTTACTGAAAATATGCAGCAATAGGGATATAGACAGTATGCGATATGATATAAATTCCATGTAGTACTCAAATTTGGTACAAATATACTGAAAACATGCAACAATAGGGATATTGATAGTATGCAATATGGTGTAAATGCCAATTAACACTCAAATTTGGTACAAATTTACTGAAAATATGCAACAATAGGGATATCGATATTATGCGATATGATGTAAATTCCATCTGATACTCAAATTTGGTACAAATTTACAGTAAATATGCAACAATAGGGATATCGATAGTATGCGATATGATAACATGCCATGTAGTACTCAAATTTGGTACAAATTTACTGAAAATATGCAACAATAGGGCTTTTGATAGTATGCGATATGATGTAAATGTCATCTAGTACCCAAATTTGGTACAAATTTACCTGAAAATATATAACAATAGGGATATTGATAGTATGCGATATGATGTAAATGTCATCTAGTACTCAAATTTGGTACAAATATACTTAAAACATGGAACAATAGGGATATCGATAGTATGCCATATGGTGAAAATGCCATCTAATACTTAAATTTGGTACAGATTTACTGAAAATATGTAGCAATAGGGATATCGATAGTATGCGATATAATATAAATTCCATCTAGTACTCAAATTTGGTACAAATTTACTGAAAATATGCAACAATAGGGTTATCAATATTATGCGAAATGATGTAAATTCCCTCTAATACTCAAATTTGGTACAAATATACTGAAAACATGCAACAATAGGGATATCAATAGTATGCAATATGTTGTAAATGCCATCTAGTACTCAAATTTGGTACAAATTTACTGGAAATATGCAACAATATGGATATAGATATTATGCAATATGATGTAAATGTCATCTAGTACTCGAATTCGGTACAAATATTCTGAACATGCTGAAAACATGCAACAGTAGCGATATCGATAGTATTTGATATGGTGTAAATGCCATCTTATACTCAAATTTGTTCAAATTTACTGAAAATATGCAGCAATAGGGATATCGATAGTAAGTGATATGATATAAATTCCATCTAGTACTCAAATTTGGTACAAATATACTGAAAACATGCAACAATCCAGATATCGATAGTATGCAATATGGTGAAAATGCCATCTAATACTTAAATTTGGTACAGTTTTACTGAAAATATGCAGCAATAGGGATATCAATAGTATGCGATATGATGTAAATTCCATCTAGTACTCAAATTTGGTACAAATATACTGAAAACATGCAACAATAGGGATATCGATAGTATGCGATATGGTGTAAATGCCAATTAGTACTCAAATTTGGTACAAATTTACTGAACAACAGCAGTAGAATACCGAAGGAACATGATGAAAATATGACAAAAATATGCAACAATAGGGATATTGATAGTATGCGATATGATGTACATGCCATCTAGTACTCAAATTTGGTACAAATGTACTGAAAATATGCAACAATAGGAATATTGATAGTAGGTGAAATGATGTAAATGTCATCTAGTACTCAAATTTGGTACAAATATACTGAAAACATGCAACAATAGGGATATCGAAAGTATGCGATATGGTGCAAATGTCATCTAGTACTCAAATTTGGTACAAATTTACTGAAAATATGCAACAATAGGGTTATCGATATTATGCGAAATCATTTAAATTCCCTTTAATACTCAAATTTGGTACAAATATACTGAAAACATGCAACAATAGGGATATCAATAGTATGCAATATGTTGTAAATGCCATCTAGTACTCAAATTTGGTACAAATTTACTGGAATTATGCAACAATATGGATATAGATATTATGCAATATGATGTAAATGTCATTTAGTACTCAAATTTGGTACAAATATACTGAACATGCTGAAAACATGCAACAGTAGGGATATCGATAGTATTTGATATGGTGCAAATGCCATCTAATACTCAAATTTGTACAAATTTACTGAAAATATGCAGCAATAGGGATATCGATAGTAAGCGATATGATATAAATTCCATCTAGTACTCAAATTTGGTACAAATATACTGGAAACATGCAACAATCCGGATATCGATAGTATGCAATATGGTGAAAATGCCATCTAATACTTAAATTTGGTACAGTTTAACTGAAAATATGCAGCACTAGGGATATCAATAGTATGCGATGTGATGTAAATTCCATCTAGAACTCAAATTTGGTACAAATATACTGAAAACATGGACCATAGGGATATCGATAGTATGCGATATGCTGTAAATGCCAATTAGTACTCAAATTTGGTACAAATTTACTGAACAACATCAGTAGAATACCGAAGGAACATGATGAAAATATGATGAAAATATGCAACAATAGGGATATCGATAGTATGCGATATGATGTACATGCCATCTAGTACTCAAATTTGGTACAAATGTACTGAAAATATGCAACAATAGGGATATTGATAGTAGGCGAAATGATGTAAATGTCATCTAGTACTCAAATTTGGTACAAATATACTGAAAACATGCAACAATAGGGATATCAAAAGTATGCGATATGGTGTAAGTTCCATCTAGTTCTCAAATTTGGTACAAATATACTGAAAATATGCAACAATAGGGGTATCGATAGTATGCGATATGGTGTAAATGCCATCTGATACTCAAATTTGGTACAATTTTACTGAAAATATGCAACAATAGGGATATTGATATAATATGATATGGTGTAAATGCCATCTAATAGTCAAATTTGGTACAAATTTACTGAAAATATGCAGCAATAGGGATATCGATAGTATGCGATATGATATAAATTCCATCTAGTTCTCAAATTTGGTACAAATATACTGAAAATGTGCAACAATACGGATATCGATAGTATGCGATATGGTGTAAATGTCAATTATGATATGATAATGATATGATATGATAATGTACGCTCGATAATCGAAAGATACAAAGGAAATACTTAATAAGTAAGATGAGGGCAAAAATGACATTTTAAAAGCGAGAAAAAGCAACACGCGAAATAAAATACGGCAAACGAAAATCTGTATCACCCTTTTTTTATTAACACGATTGTAAAACGCAAGCTTTGTGGAAAGTATTCTAGAGTTGAGACTGAAAAATAATTGAGATCTCGCCGAGACAAATTTTTATTGAAAATCTTCATTTTGTCCTACAAAAAGATAAAATTCATTTGTTGTATGTACCGGCCACTATAAAATAAAAACCAAAATACAAAAACATTGTACTGGACATAGTGTATAGTGTAAGATGTAAAGTGTATGGTGCATGGTGTATGGTGTATGGTATATGGTGTATGGTGTATGGTGCATGGTGTATGGTGTAAGGTATATGGAACAATGGTGTATGGTGTGATGGTGTATGGTATATGGTGTAATGGTTCATGGTGTATGGTGTAATGGTGCATGGTGTATGGTGTATGGTATAATGGTGTGATTGGTTATGTTTTACTGTACAAGCACTGTAGGGAATTTTTTTTAATTTTGAAATAAAAGTCGCCCCTTTTTTTTGTAAAGTTTGTACTGGGATGGCCAATTCGAGGTGTAGGTCCACAAAGATATAGATCTAGCGGTTATGTTGTTTCTTTTATCTGTAATTCTGAAGGATATACTGATGTGAACCATTTGGCAAAAAAGGGTATCATTAAATTAATGGAAAGATCATCATCAATGTATTTTGGGGGTAATAACAAACTTACCGAACAGAGTGGTCAAGAGCCGAAGTCTATGAAACAAAAAAAAAACAAATCAAGTGGTATCTTCCTGATTTGGTACAGGCATTTCAAAAGAAATGCTGGGTTAAACCGGTTTTATGGCTAGCCAAACCTCCACTTCTATTACGGTAGTGTCCAGTAACAACTCAACAGCAATTGCCATTGAAAAGTCGTAGACAGTTAAAAGAAATGATCATCCCAGTATTAAGTAAAGAAAGAATCTTGAATCAGAGTTCGGACCGAAACTTCAATTTTTTTCACAGGGAACTGATATCTATTTTTAATGATTGTATGAGATGGATTTTTTTTTGAAGCCTTGATTAATACATGACATCTATAAATAGAGCATCCTTTTTTTTAAGAGCTTTTACGAGTACCTGAAGAGTTTTAGTCTCGTTGGAGTATAAAAACAAGTCTAAGAGTACAGGAGCACAATTCGTGTCATTTGTATGCACATTTTCTGTTGATAAATAGCACCTCGAAATGTGACAAAGATAGTATCATTAAGAAAACCATACTTATTCTTTTTTAATTGTTTTTTTTTGTTTGTTTTTTAATTGTTTTTTTTGGGGGGTTTTTTTCTTCGTTTTTTTTGTTTTTGTTTTTTTTTTTTGTTGTTGTTTGTTTTGTTTCTTTGTTTGTTTGTTTTTTTTTTAAGTTTTAAATCATCAAATGCCTTGTGAATGACACTTTTGTTTAGTAATTTTCGTTAATCACGATGCAACGTGGCAAATAGTTTGGAAAAGTCAAACCTTTTAGAGAATGTATTTTGTTAAAAAATAAACTGGGTTTAAGATTT
>MJUU01042341.1:118529-134618 GCA_002080025.1 Modiolus philippinarum
AGCAACAAATGAACAAAAATGAACAAGAACGCTACAGAGCTCTTGTACATGTACAAGCAGTATGAAACCTGCAAACTGTTTGTCCTGACAGTCCGAAAAGTCATTGTGTGAAATTATCTCTCTTCTAAACATGCTGATGAGGTGGGCGTCTTCTTCATCAGCCATATTTAGAAACACGCCGTCTGTTGATGGTGCATAGTAACGGCTGGATATTAAACTTGTTCGAGTATACAAATCACAAGGGAACGATGCATTTAGTAAAACAAAAACATTTACAAAATAAAAGTTAACAATTTGCCTGCTATTGCACGTTCAATTGTTTATAGTTGATGTCAAATGTCTTCACTGCGACCACACTGAAATCAACCTGGCGACAATCAAATATTATGAAAAATTACCGGGGGCGGACACAATTTCTGTATTAAAAGATAGCCAAAGGATTTATCTTGAAGGGGAAATATGAAATAATTGATTTCAAAGATGTTTATTTCAAAGATCCAAAATGATATCCGGTAACCAAGGTATACGTGAGGGTGGTATCTTCCATTGTGTTCATTATTTGGCGGTAAACACATTTATAAACACTGCCGAGGCACTCACAGGGATCAATGTACTCCATTATGATAAAATTATACGAAATTAATGGGAATGTTTTGAGATTTCTGTAACTAAATATTTATTTGGAACGGTAGTCGAATGTTTACTGTTCCGTTTATACAATAAAACAAACTATAGACAAAAAATCAAATCACGATTCCCTGAATGGGCCTCTGACTCTAAGTTGTAATCATGACGTATATAGGTAAATTCGATTTCATTTCTAAAAATAGAGCCAGTATTGTAGCAGACTCCACGAACTTTGGGGTTTTATTCTGGAAATATGCGTGGAAGGGCAGAATTGAAATTTTGCACACCTTCTGATCAATTCTTTATGAATCAGTATGCCATTTTTGGAGAAAATCTGGAGATGTAAATCTTATTCATCCAAATTGATAGACACCCACTTCAGTCCACTTAAACTGCAATTTACGCACTAATTACAAACTTTACAACCAAACGGCAAACATTTACATTATTTCTATACCTTAATGAAATACACGATTTAAAAAATCAATAAATTTTCTAATTAGAAACAACTTTTTGGAATTTGTAACTACGGAAAACAAATCTAAGTAGACCTTTTTTGTTTCGTTTAATGAAGAGTTCCATTTCTTTTGTTTTAAACTAATCACTTATCGGCCTGCTGAGTGTAAGACATTTTACATCCTGCTATTAAATAAGATTATCTGGAGGCGCATTCAGAGAAAAACTTATAAGGAGTTAGATCATGTATCTCGAGGGTTTACGGTCCATTTAAAGGGGCATCGACTTCGAGGTAATAAATAAATTGAAGAGAAATAATCTTGCATTCGATGCGGACTTCGTAAGCAATACATCGGAAAACGAAAACCAAGGAAAGAACGAGGAAGTAAAATTTTTAAATTACTTGAGGAATGCGTTGTCGGTTTAAATTGATTGATTGATTGAATATTGTTTAACGTCTACTCAGCAATATTTCAGCTATATCAAGACGAGAACAAGTGTGTTAATAAATAATCACTTTGGGGTATGGAAAGGGTCATGGGACGGGAAATGACTGCCACTGGAAAAGTAGGGTGAAATCGAAAAGGGCGGAGAATTTAGCCTTGTAGCCGATCACCTACGGACCACTCAAAAAAGCTTACTACAAGGGTTCTTTAACGTGCAGGAAGCGTGGCATTTCTTCCAACACGTGGACCTGAGTTTACATCCCATCCGAAAGATGGGTTGTGTATTTATTAATCCCGCACAACCACGGAATGGGTCCTATTTCTATATCCCGCGTTGTCGGTTTAAAAATTCATCATGATAATCGTGTCAGTTTCATTGTAGTGGTACAAAATAACTATTGACTTCTGATGCAGGAGTGTTTCAAATTGTTACTGAGATATTTTAGCTTAGGAACCGACCATTTAACCTGAAAGGGGGGGGGGGGTTATGTTTTTTTTTTTCTGGACAGAAAATGGTAAGTCATTAGTAATTATAGTTATAACATTATTACATTCATTTTTTTTTTTCACGTGTATCAAAATATTTTTTTTTTCAAAATGAACATTATTTTTTTGGGCAGACAGCCTCCGTCAGAAAATTTTTTTTTCATCATTTTGGCAGCCAAAATATTTTTTTTTCACAAAAAATCGGCTCCAGATTATTTTTTTTTAGAAAAAAAACCATAGCCCCCCCTTTTTTTCAAGTTAAATGGTCTGTCCGAAAGTTTGATCGATATCCGTGTCCGGGGCAGATATCTGTTATCTGCCCTGTTTTGATGACGTCATCTAGCAACGTAGACAAAATATGGTTGAAGCCGAAGCTTGTTCTCGGTTTAGAAGTGTTTTTAAAAGTCAGAATTTGTTGGTGTCTTAAAGAAAAGGGAAACCTTTTTGATGCTGAAATTTTCAAACAGTGGCTTTGGACNGGGGGGGGGGTCAATCTGAGGTTGCCTAAATTTTATCCATTTTGAAAGCAAAATAAATATGCAATTGTTTTCTTTTATCTTGAAACATCCCCCGTCAAATATGTGATAAAAAGATTATTACATGTCTATTCCGGTATCTGCCCTGATATCAGCCCTCTACCGATATCTGCCCTCCGCTACCGCGTCGAGCAGATACCAGGTCTCGGGACTGATATCAGGGCAGATACCGGAATAATCTATACTTATCTCTTGAGGTGATCAAATATACTCAATAAAGAGTAAGTTTACGTATCTCGACAAATATCAGGTCGTATATGAAACGCCTTATAGCAGAATGAAAGGGCGGTCAAGAAATGTGTCACATGTTGAAATGTTTTGAATCATGTGTTTTATCGTTTAAAAGATCCCAATATTAAGCCGACATTTGTTGTTTCTGAAATGCTTTTACGTTCGATTTACAAAGGTATACAACATGTATAGGTATAATTACTTAAATATCAGATATTGATTTTTTAAGATTTTTTTTTAGTTTCCCTTGAGGTGAATTTATATATCATACCTGGGTTCTGAAACAAAATTACTTCTTATTTAATGTAAATTTAGTTCCTGCAAATTGCTGTTTCGTGCATCGATGTGTTTTCAGTTCAGATAAAGTCCAATTATTTTGAAATACAAAAAAAATCTTAATATATGAAAAAAAAACAAAAAAAACAGAATATTATCAAACTCAAGGTAATGCTAAAAACATGTAGGGTGAAGATTTGCTCGATTGAAACCCTTGGCTTTCAGCAATTTTTTTTAAAATTAACTCTTAATAATAAATTGATTTTTTTCCGGATATCTTCGAAGTCCTCGACCACTGGAGTATGAATAACATAGAACATTCGATTTCATCGGCATCGAGATAAAAACATGATTTAGCTTCTGTTGAAGACAGATTCTCAGCATGTAGAGATGTAATAAAATTAGACCTTTTTATTGTAAATATAAGAATATTTAGCATGTGAATGGTGTTACCCTCGATTTATATGTAGTGGTTATTTGAATTAGTGCGTTTCTGAACGAAAGAAACAGTTGATATAAACGTGTTACCGTCCATCATTCCTGTTTGCAAATATACTGAGTGCCAATGAAAACGCAACACTTAATTTTTTATAATTTATTTTTCGAACAAAAAAAACGGTTTTCAAAAAAAGGTAACTGCCAATTTACTTGTAATGACACAGGTTTAAAAAAAAAAACATTTTCCCGCATGACTGATATTTAAAACCACACTTCCTGCATTACGTGACATGAAATGCACAAGAATGGGGTTTTGGTGCGACCCCCTGAAAACATTTTCCCATCTCAAAGTTTTGGGACCAGTTTTCATTCAATCCATGAATGATGGGGACTTTAAACATTCCCTTGGTTGCTTCTCAAAATGCCTTGTTTTCCCATTAACAGACATTACTTTAACGCATATCTTCTGGGAACCATGATGAATCAGTTTGAAATTTTGTCAGCTTCTTTTGGAACCTTTTGGGAACATTTGTGCAAATTTTCAAATATTTTTGATGTTTAGAATTGATTCTCTCAAAAATCGTTATTTTTTACCTAAAAATTCAAAACATTGCCAATTTTTGACAAATTTCAACTAGAAACAACTCCTTGACAAAATCTGAACCCAGAATTTGAAGAATGAGGCATTTTTTCTTTAATTCTTCGTGATTGGAATGTTCACACAATTTAGGAATTCTGTTTTTGACCACTTAAATGAAACGTTGATGCTATGGCAAATTTTCAGGAGCATACTTGGCTTAGTAATTTTGCAAATAAAAATTATATAGCTCGACATGGAAGATTTCTAAAACATAAATATCAGGTGTTGCGTTTCCATTGGCACTCAGTATATTTCGTTTAGAAAAAAAATGTTATTTACCTATGCATTGCATTTTTGTACAACTTTTGGTATCAAACTGATCTCCTGTCGTGTCTTGCTTCACTCTATATTGTTTACCAGTACCACATGTTACACTGCATTCTGACCACAAACTCCAATTTGGTACTTTTTCTAATGATTCTGGTTTTAATACATTTCCTGAAATTGACATTATAATTTGATAACGCGAAAGAATTGTTTATTGATGGATATTGACTAGAGTTATGTAATTTCAAAATAAAATAAACGCGCCTTTAAAATTACATAACGACAGATATATATACCATCCTTTCAGATTGTTGAACTATTTCTCTTGTGATTTTCATAAATAAATGCAGTCGATTTGACGGTCAAAATACAGTTTACAGGCGACGCGTATCGGAGCCTGTAAACGGATATTATGACTGACGCCCTCAGGTATTCAAATAACGTACTGTTATTGCGATTGTAATGCAATTAAAACCATTAATCGATTTTAACCCGTACAAGGAACCAGACTAAACAGGGAACCTACCATGTCCCAGGTGTGTAGATGGTGGAATTGACAGTCAGTTCCGACCAATCAAACCTTTTATGTTAGATAAATGTTGCATTACAATCAAAAGTTCGAAAAAACAAAAAAGAAAAAAAAAGAAACAATTAGATCTTAGTAAAGAGTAAAAATAACTAAGGACAGAGCTATGCACGAATTTTCAACATATACATTTTAATTTCGTCTGACTGATATTTCTCTTAATATGTGTTATGAACAAAACTTGGTCGCTGAAATACGTAAAAGGTAAATTGCGTTACTGCATTTATTGACTGTTGATTTATATCAGAGCAGTCAGGGCTCTACGACCAGAACAGGTCAAAGCAGTCAGGATTCTATGACCAGAACAGGTCAGAGCAGTCAGGGCTCTAGAACAGTTCTAAAGTTCACTTAGAGTAGCTTTTATGACTGCTCTATGACTGTTCCAAGTTAACTTGAAAACGGTCCTAAGTTAACTTAGAAGAGCTTTTATGACTGATTCAAGTTAACTTGGCGAGAGGTTATGTCTGCACCCTACTGTATAACAGGCTAGAAAAAATATAATTGCGAATATGTGGTTCCCTTTATATAAACTTTTCTTTGTTCTCACAAAGAGGGGGGCAGTGTAATCTATCAGTAATATCTTGGTAAAATCCTTCGATTAGAGGAAATTTCGCTATTCATGTTTTTGATCCAATGACCTGAAGATTTTACACGTATTCTTGCCTCTCACTGATACGGCCGATGTCTACCGAAATACAAGCCGACTCTTTACCAAACCCGGTTTGATTTGTTCTGTAGTGTTATAGTATTTCACCAGCAGACTAGGTTCCTTGACCTAACCAGCAGTTAAGCGGTTGGCTCATCTTTCAAAATTACGTCTTGTCCAATTCTTTTCTTTTGCAAAATGAAGTAAGTAGTCTACACGAATTGGGTTTTATTCGTATGTTTATCATACCAAAAGGAAACGGGATAAAAAAAGGGGAGACTTTGGTACCCAGAAACCGGTTAAACCCTACCGCTAGCTTTTGCTAGTGCCGGCTTTCCCGGGTTCCTTTCGTTAATTACGTTTGTCTCTTGTCTTTCATTTGTGTTTTTCTAGTGCAGTTCACCTGTGCATTCTAATGTTCGGCCATGTAGGTGTTAGTTGCTATCTTTGATTTGTATTCGTATAATATAACAGGCTAGAAAAACTATACTTACGAATGATATAAAGTAAAAGCACACTACCAACTCCGACGATCAAAAAGAAGACCGATAATTTGATTTGCCGTGAAACTGAGACAGGTGTTTGTGTAGGTTGCTCTCGCTGAGGACCTGCTGCAGCTTCCATTGACATGATTGATAATTTATAATCAACTACAGCTTATGTTTACCACTCACAATTCTTTCAGCTGAAATATCCAAAATTTGCCATATTTGATTTTACATAAATGTAATTTAAACATTTTTTTACACGATGGGGTATCTCCAACTTGCATGGCTCTGTATTTAGCTGCATTTTGCTTTGCTATCTAGATCCTATTGGTAATTTGTTCTCTATCAGCTTGTACACATATTTCAGTTTTATGGACTTCCAAATATTTTGATTTCATCTGCACAGAAGAGACATAAGTTGTCGAAATGTGCAATGCAGAAATTAAATTTACAGTAACTTCGGTATTTTGATATTCATTACCACTGGGTCGATGCCTCTGCTGGTTCACCGTGAGTCCCCGTTGGTATTCACAGATCCAGTAGCAAGGACTTCAATGCTGATCCGAAAACCGATACTATTTTTAAAAAAATACAATATCTAAACTTAAGAAATTAAAAAAAGACTAAGGAGAATCTCCCTCTCTTCCTTAGCTAATTTTTTGCTTTTCTATTAAGATCCTATTAGTAATTTGTTCTCTTCCAGCTTTTACACATGTTTCGGTTTACCTTTTTATTCTATTATGGACTTCGAAATGTTTTGATTTGATTTGCACTGAAGAGACATAAGTTGTCGAAATGCGCATAGGCAGATAACTTCGGTATTTCGTTATATATAATAGAAACTTAGACATTGTAATTATTACGTATGTAATATGCAGGAGAATATGCAGTCTTGTTCCTTACGAAAAGCGGTAGAGACCGTCTTGAAGTTACTATGAAGTATGAACTCATTGTTGAAGGCCTCGTGGTATTTTCAGGATGAAGAGCAACAATAAAAGTGTTGTTCTTTTGCTTTATTTTACCATGTTTTATAGAGACTGTAGAGGCTTTGTTTCGTGTGCATTTAATCAATCTCCCTTCATTGGTTATAAGCATTTACTTTTTCAATATACAATAACATGGTTTTTATACATACATGTCAATTGCAGTGCAAATTTTCTAGCATTAACAACTTAAACAAAACAAAATTTCAGCCTCAATGAGTGAAATTACAAGTGTATTTTATTGCTTTCAAAAATAAATTTTTAATATTTCATTTTTTTCATTTACTGCTCATACAGGCCGATAACTTTTTTGTATTAAACAAAAGAAATAGAGCTCTTCATTAAATGAAACAAGAAAGGTCTAGTGGATTTTTTCCGTAGTTACACATTCTGAAGATAAAATTTAACTTTTTTTACATCATGCATTTCATAACAGTATAGAAATAATGTACATTAGAAGTTTGATTATGAAGTTTGCAATAATGGCGTAAATCGAAGTAAAAGTGGATATTTGTGGGTGTCTATCATTATGGATGAACGAAATATGCCTCTCCGGATTTTCTTCAAAATTGGTATACTGATTTAATAAGAATTGATGAATACGTGTGCCAAATTTCGTTTCCGTTCTTCCACACAGTTCTTCAGAAAAATAGTCAAAAGTTAACCAATTCTGTGCTTAGATAGTATATGAACATTATTACTAAAATTTCTAAAATAAAATTAATATTTTTCACTTTTCTAATTTTGTAACTATTTACCGCTTAAATATTTTCTCAGACTATTGACTGCCAGTTTGAATATTTTTCCAGAACTTTTTTCTTGCTTTCCTATTGGATCAAACATCAAATGATAATTCAGAATACTCTTACACCATTGTTTCCAAGTGGCAACTCTGAATTAGCTATGCAAATTACAGTAAAAGCTATTCACTTTGCAGCAGAATAAATTTCGTTGATGAAAATAGATGCAATTGGTTTGTTTTATTAATAATACAAAATTGAGAACAAAATATTATATTATTATTATATTAGAAATGAGACAAGTATTATTTAGAGATAATTTAAAAGTTGTTAATCTTTTGTTTTTTTTCGGTATAATAAAACGTTTATAGACTGTTTATTTGTGAATAGCAAGTCTGTTATCCCCATTACTCTAGCTATTGATCTCGGCTACGCCTCGATCAATAGTAAGGGTCTCGGCGGCAACAAACTTGATTTTCCTCATAACCAGTCAATAAGTATA
This sequence comes from Modiolus philippinarum, assembly GCA_002080025.1. Lineage (NCBI taxonomy): Eukaryota > Metazoa > Mollusca > Bivalvia > Mytilida > Modiolidae > Modiolus > Modiolus philippinarum. The sequence goes on from MJUU01042341.1 coordinate 126,878, forward strand.
TACAATTCACATTACGTGTCAAAATTTTGTGGTTCTCTTTATATGAACTTTTGTTTGTTCTCACATAGAGATGGCCGCCGTGCGCGGTCCCGGCTGAAGAATAGGCCCGCAGCATCCTCTGAGCTTGGAGTATGAGCCATCCTAACAGAGGACCCCGAGGGAACCCCGGGATATAGAAATAGGACCCAGTATCTCCGGCTTGCGGGGTGTGACCCCTCCTAAACGGAGGCTGACCCCGAGGGTCCCGGGATATAGAAATAGGACCCATTCCGTGGTTGTGCGGGATTAATAAATACACAACCCATCTTTCGGATGGGATGTAAACTCAGGTCCACGTGTTGGGAGAAATGCCACGCTTCCTGCACGTTAAAGAACCCTTGTAGCAAGCTCTTTTGGGGGTGGTCCGTAGGTGATCGGCTACAAGGCTAAATTCCCCGCCCTTGACGATGTCACCCTACTTTTCCAGTGGCAGTCAGAATTTCCCGTCCCATGGCCCTTTCCATACCCCAAAGTGATTATTTATCAACAAACTTGTTCTCGTCTTGATATAGCTGAAATATTGCTGAGTAGACGTTAAACAATATTCAATCAATCAATCAATCACATAGAGATGGTGGAAGCAGTGTTACCCGTCTGTAGTAAAGATGCATTTGAAGAGTAGACAAATTCCTAGGAGGGAGAGAATTTTGCTACTCTTGTGTTTGATTCCAACCACGTTGGGATTCTACTATTTATCTTATATTTAATATTTTGAACTTTGTTATAGTATTATATACAGAATAAAGGAAACAAAAGAACAGGAGTTTCACAACCGAATTACGGCTAGTTTTATAAACAAATTACCTAAGTTATTTAGTTTTGCATATGCGCATTTCGACAACTTATGTCTCTTCAGTGCAGATCATATCAACATATTTGGAAATCCAAAAACCAAAATATGTTTTAAAGCTGATACAGAACAAACTGCCAAAAGGGTCTAAATTGAAAGCCAGATTCAGCCAAGGACAGAGCAATTTACCCATTTACCTTCCATTACAGAAGTAACTAGATGTTGTCGGAAACGACAGCTATCCCCGCACTCCCTGTTTGACACAGAAAACAGTTGTTATACACCCTTGGCATATTTTTTTCATTATTTTTTAAATCTACCCATTGATCGTCATGAATTCTAGGATTATGGTTGTTAAGTAGAATTCCAAAAATAAATGGTCTTTGAGACTTTCAGGAAATTTACCAAGATTGGAATCAATATTTTTGAAATCCAGTTGATGAAAATGTTTTTCCTAAACTAAATAAACAATTTAAGTATGGTTGCTAGGTAGAATTCCAAAAAATAAGTGGTCTTTGAGACTTTCAGAAAATTTACCAAAATTGGAATCAAAATTTTTGAAATCCAATTATGAAAATGTTCGTCATAAACTACACAAACATTTTAAGTATGGTTGCTAGGTAGAATTCCAAAAAATAAGTGGTCTTTGAGACTTTCAGGAAATTTACCAAAATTGGAATCAAATATTTTTGAAATCCATTTGATGAAAATGTTCGTCCTAAACTACACAAACATTTTAAATACGGTTGCTAGGTAGAATTCCAAAAAATAAGTGGTCTTTGAGCCTTTCAGGAAATTTACCAAAATTGGAACCGCCTTTCAGAATCCTAAGTTATCAGAATTTTGTTTTTTACCAAACACTTGTCAGAATATAAGATAATATGCCAAAATTTAAAAAACAAATAAGTGTCTTTGACATTTTCAGGAAATTTACCAAAGTTGGAACCGGAACCAAAATTCCAAAAGCTTATTGCAAATCTACAGCCTATATGCAACAATTCTGCATAAAGATTTGATCCCTAAATCCAAAAATGTAGGAGGCGTTTGCGTCACATGCCACATGTGTCTAATCCACATCTTTGGGTCTTTGTTAAAATTGACATCATGGGGCCTCTTGTTCGCACCAAGTCCAATATCAAAAATCCGAAAGCTTATTGCGAATCTACAGACTATATGCAACAATTATATAACAAAATTAAATCCCTAAATCCATAAATGTAGGAGGAGTTTGAGTCACAAGAAAAGTGTGATGGACGGACGGACGGACGGACAGACGGAGGGTATAACATTATCCCCGAACTTTCTTCGAAAGTGCGGGGATAATTATGACTTATACAGATTTGCTAGCCTTAATTGAACTTTTATCGCCATACCTTATGTATATTTTGTCTGATTATACCCACAATGCATCTGATTAAAGCAGTCAAAAGTCTCGGGTTACATAAACCACCAATTAACTTGAGCCGAACTTGAAAAATGGTGTGTATATGATAAAATTTTACAAGATATTACAGTGACAGAATTTAAGTTCTACTATAAAATTTGTTTCAAAACACAACATATATCAAAGAACAAATATTGTGATAAATTCTATTGTATAGCAACATAATATTTCCTTAAGAAATCAACAAAATGTAAGCATGCAATAAATTTCCATATTGCACCAGTGCAAATATGACTTAAATTTCATGACGTTATCTACAACCAAAATCCCATTTTTTACAGAAATTGTAGCGTTGCATATATATACAAAAAAGGGTTATTGCATAATTATTGGGGGATATTATCCCTCGTAGAATATATATTGCACTCGCAAGCTCGTGTAATATAAACTTCTGCTCGGGACAATATTCACCAGACAATATTCACCAATATTACATATGGTATAAGTTTCTATAAATCTCATTGGATAATACGCTCACGTGAATTTAAGAATATTCAGTATATTTCAGCGTTGTTTCTAATTTTAGGTATATTGACGCAATGTTTCTATTCTTAAGTACATGTCTAGTTTGACTTTCAGACTAAAGTTGTTCACTAAGAAAGATCTTATGAAAATCATATTGGAAAACGCTTTACACATTAATAGGAGTTTCCGCCGGAGAAATAAAAGAGGATATTAAAATGTTTTTACAGAGCAACCATTGAAACAATGAAAAATATATTTAACAGTTGTCACATGTTTTTTATTGCACACTTCTCGTAAACACGCTAATAATTGAAAGGTATACTTGTTTGTTTGTTTGTTTTTTTGTGCAAATATAAGAGAAATGTCGGCATTTACTTATCATGTGAACACTCATGTAATAACCCACTCTAGATGATGGCAGATCCACAACCACCTTCAAATAAAGGTTCTATTTCTACTTAAATTCCAATCTATTGACAAAATTTTCGTCCACAAAAATGCAGATACCATAAAACTACATATGTAATATAAAAATGATGGACTTTTTACTCTGTCAATATGTTAAATATGGACCTGTTACGAATATATAGACCTCGAACTTCGTCCTCGGTCAATATAAACCTCACAGGTCCATATTTAACATATTGACTTCGTAAAAAGTCCATAATTGATAAATATTCGTGCAATAAACCTATATTACTAATGGTATAATTGGCATACTATATTATGCCAAATTAAATGTTTACAGTATTTGTCGAATGGAATTTTTCAGGTGGAACAAATAAAGGTTGACAACAACATATATGTACTACTGTTTTTGGTGTTCAGGATTTCCGGGTATATAAGCAACCGTTCATATTTCTACATTTTTTTTTGTACCTTGGTGTTGATTCGGTTACGGTCAGTACTCCATTGCGTAAGGTCAATCAGGTGTTGTGGATTTTCTACCCTAAATCATGTGATCCAAGAGGAAGGAATGCACTGCAAGAATTGATCCCCTGTTACATTCATTGTAGATTTTAAGGAGAATATGCACTAAGGCATGGAGTAGATTCATTATTAAAAAAAAAACAATTTACAAATGGCTTACCGTGAATATGGTAAGGTAAAATAAATAAGCGTGTACCCTTCTAATCACAACGCAAGTTTTATTTTAAATTTCTTCCGTAATTATTGATCTGGAACTGATCATTACAGTTTATATTTGTAAAGGCATTTAAATACTTTATTAAAATAACGTGAATGATTTTTAAATAGGACAATACTTACTGATGCCCACAATATCACTAAAATTCTGGCACCTAAATCAGTTTCCAGGGACTCACGCTACAGAGCTTCCGGGCATGTCTCCAGTTGGTTGATAGGGAAGTGCCCTGTTTATGCTTGGTAGTCGGGTTATAACACGGAAAGCCTTGCTGAGAACCATTGTAACCATACTCTGTGGAGGAACGCTACGCTCCATGCTTTACAAAGACCCATTCTCTATATTTCTGAGAAGAGCAGACGCATTTGGTGTCGTATAGAAGGCTAAATTTTCGGCCCTTACCCATTTCTTCCCTTTTTCCGGTGGCAATCAAAACGCGTCGCCCCCAGTTGTCCCTTTAATTATTATTTCTTTCTTCTTTTACATTCATTTATTTTTAATTAATTAATTATTCTCGTCCTGATATGGCTAAAGTATTGCTAACTGGACGTTAAGCTCTAACTAATCAATCAATAGATCTTACTCAAATTGTGTTCTTGTTAGGATTTTCATATGTCGACATGCATACGCATTTTGAACCTGCACAAAACCCGGGAAGAGTTATGTTTTTGAATGTCTGGCGGAAAGTACAGGGCTTGGCCTCAATTAGAAGTGTGCTGATAATCCGAAATACAGAAAGCGTATATTCGTATTTCTTAAAATGAAAATGCAGTTGGCTTGATATAAACCTGGCACAGAGAATATCTCTGACAATAGGGAATTCACATGTGTCTAGGGTTACAGAATTTACATAACGGAGTGGCTTTCAAGCTTGTTTTAAAAAAATAAAGAGTTATTTTATCACAATATTCAGACTTTTTTTTTTGTTTTTTTTTATTTTTTTATTTAAAGACTTTTTGATATTTATTGTTGAACTTTAGGCTATAACTGATTTCTTCAGACATAGCACAAAAGTTACGTTTTTAATATACAGCATAATTCGCCAATATTCGGTCTGCGCAAATGTTTTTAATATCAAAGTCCTGTTTTACAGTTCATCAAGGACAGAAAACTTTCACACGTTAACCTGTTATACCGTTTAGACAAGACAAGACAAGTTTATTCTGAACAACCTTTGAAATACAATGGTATGCAGAATTTAACAAAATAACAATGCAACCCTCAGTCATAATAATGTGAAATAAGAGGTTTCTTAGAGATATTTGACATGTTCCGTAAGTGTGATGGACAAATAATATGAAAAAGAATATATATATAACAAGGTTGTAGACTAAAGTGAACAGTACACACATTTAAAAGTTGATATTTCGAGACCTATCCGGCTCTTTATCAAAACACAATAAAAAAGTAAAAATACAGTGAAATAAAACCTATTTACAAAGACTATACTACAAAAAAATAAACAAAGTATCGACAGCTACATCATGGACGCTGTTAACTACAAATGTAACATGAGAAGGGAAAAATAATTTTGTCAGTGTCTGTACGTTGAATCTTACAAAATTCTTATTACTCTAACGGCTATAGAGCAAAATATGATAATATAACAAAAAAAAAAAAAAAAAAAAAAAAAAAAAAAATTACAAAATGGGTAGGGGCGGGAAATTTAGGCTTTGGTTCTCTAAGCTTTTATGTTCATGCTAGATTTAAGTTTTTGCATCCAACATATATATCCGTTTCACTTAATTGACTGTTTAACAAAAAATTATTAATATTTATTAGGATCGTTTGAATAAGTGTTTCTTAGCCTGTTTCGTCCCCTTGGTGGAATCGGTGGACTGCTATGTTTACAATAGAAAGATCACCCCGACGACCGGATTTGTTGTGAGCTTTTATCGCTTCAGGGTGATTAGTTTTTATCGTAATATGATATTAATTTATGTTCCATAACAACACTTCTGATAATCCATAGATGAGGCATGTTTGAGCTTTGTTCGCTCTTGTAAAGCAAATATAAGATTGTCGTTCAGAGCATTTAATAACAAAATGCCAAAAATTCAATATAAAACATATGTACAAAAACAACCATAATAAGTGACTAGAGTTATACAATTTCATTTACTACAGTACAATGGATATACTATACCTATAAAATAAGAACGAAGGAGGGGCATAAAAAGCGCCACTAAGCTGCATCGAACAATTGTCTAAAAATTGTACGAAGCAGCTGCCCCACCCGAAAACATGACTCACAGGTTACATAGGTAAAACAAAATTAAATAATTTTGGATAACATTATTTAAAGGCAATCCTAAAATTAATAAAACTGTGAAACGTCACCACTAAGTAAAACATAAAGCACAGTTCGACGTAAAACTGCTTCAGAAGAAAGTCCAATACGCAGTTAGTAGAAAATTGGTGTCTTTGAATCGAAAGACATTTACACTGTAGGCCAAGTGCGAATCGAGTAAAAAAAAATATTACTAATAAGGCAAAAATTATTTCTGTAAATTCGTCAAATTACAGACGAAAATGCAATTATTTCATACTTTACGTATTTCTGTGTATTAAAATAATATAAACGACGCCAATTATGATTTTAAATAAATTCAGTATGTGTGTAGTAAACATTTCAACTGGCTATAAAAACAGCGAAAAATCGTGCAGAACTAAAGGAAGTAACGCACAAGGTAAGTTTAAATTTTATAGGGGCCTAGTTTTAGATGTATATATTCTCAATAAAGTTAAAATACAGCAATTACGGTGCTACATCTACACGCAATCAATCTTTTTCCACAACGCATCTGATTTATATAAATAATTATTTGTTCAAAGAAAGTGGATGTTTTACCTGTTATTATCAATTATTTAAGTAAAACACACAATTATTAATGTTAAATAAGCATCTGAAGATCTTTACAAACCAGACGTTCACAAATTATAATCTATTAAAATACACATTTTCCGTTTTCAAGAGTCGATGTCATAATATCTTAACAATTTTGCAGATATTTCCCACAGTATAATTTTGGGAGCATATACAGTAGGGTGCAGTCATAACTTCTCACCCAAGTTAACTCCAAGTTAACTTAGAAACAATTCTAAGTAAACTTGAAGTTAAGTCAGAACAAGCGTAGAACAGTTCTAGAAACGGTCATAAAAACGGTCATTTTCTAAGTTAACTTAGAACAGTTCTAAAAGCAGTCATAAAATAGAGTAGTTCTAAAAGTGGTCATAAGACAGAGCAGTTCTAAAAGTGGTCATAAAAACGGTCATGTTTTATGTTAACGTAGAACAGTTCTAAAAGCAGTCATACGGAAGACCATGACTGCTTTTAGAACAGGTTATGACCGTTTTTAGAACAGTTCTACTCGATGACTGCTTTTAGAACAGTTCTACTCTATGACTGCTTTTAGAACAGTTCTTGACAATGACTGCTTTTAGAACAATTAATTTTCTAGAGCAGCTCCAGAACTGTTTTAGAACAGTTATAAGTTAACTTAGAGCAGTCATTAAAACAGTTCTTAGTTAACTGTGTGAGAGGTTATGACTGCACCCAACTGTAAGTTTGTCATAATTAGGGAAATACAGCTTGTGGTAAAATATGATGAATGATAGAAAAAATCTCGTAATTCAGTATAGTAAAAAGCTGAAACAAATGCTGAATTGATACATGAGAACAGGTAGTGAGCGCGTACGTTGTATACATGAGAGAAAGGGTACTGTTAAATACATTGCGTACTTACCCTTAACGGAATATGTTTTGCATTTTATTGTTATCATTAATCTTTCACGCTAAATTAAAAGCGTTCGACAGATATATTTTTTTCTTACTGGCGTATCCTAGGATGTGCGTGTG
>MJUU01042341.1:147451-177174 GCA_002080025.1 Modiolus philippinarum
GGAAAATTGAAAGTGCTCCAAATTGAACGAAACTTCACAGGAAGGATGTATACAAATAGTAAAACACATTTTTGGGCCAAAAAAAATCAAAATGGCCGCTGTTGCCATGGTAACGGAAAAAAGGCGTGAAAATTATAAATGCTCCAAATTGGATGAAATTTCACAGATGGGTTGTCAAGATTGTGCTGAACTCAAATAAAAAGCCATCTCCTGTGTCCATGGGAGGTTTGGGAGACTTTTATGTTTGTATCCAAACATAGGAACACTAGTTATATTTGAAATTACATAACGGGAGCTATGTAGTTGTTTAAATACTTCTGTAATGTATGATTTTCATTAATAATGCAATAAAATTTCAGTCTGGTTTTGTTAGTGGATTGGGGGGGGGGGTGTTGCTCAAATTGGAAAATATTAAAAATTCCTAGGGTTTTTTGAAAAAAAATTGGGTTCCGGGGTCCCTTTTTTAAAAATTATAGGTCCCCTCCCCCTTATCCGCCATTGCTGGGACGTTGCTTGTTTGTTTAAATATTAGTTATTACTAGGTAACGATAAACACGGTCAATGAGAATCTTAAAAAGTGTTAGCACATTACGTATGCAATGCTTTATCTTGACGCTTGACCAATGAAATCCAGTAAAAGCGACATCACTAGTTAATATCTAAATCAGGATTCAAAGTCTCGTCGTGTACCACAAAACGTACAATGAATAGATTATAAGGGTAAATCAGAGGAAAATGTACATGTTAATTTGATGTTGTGATGGTATTTCAAATTCAAGACATTAAGAAGAAATACTTGTGATTAAGATTCTTCCGATTCTGCTAATATTACTATGGACTTATCTTCTTGTTGTGATTTTAAAATGGCAGCTTTTACACTCAAACAGAATCAAATATAAAAGATTCTGCAAAAGGTTGAAAACAGAAGAACATAATAGATTTTTGTTCTAAATTCTAGGTGAAAGTGGCAATGTACAAAGACAACGTGACCGTGGTGGATTTTATATTTACTAATTCGATAAACAACTCGTACACGGAATGGTTTAATAATGACTCATTAATCAGCAGCACATACACAGACTTACCCAATCCTAATCTAACTTTCAATTACTTCAGTATACAAGGGTAAGTCAGCAGCACATACACAGACTTGCCCAATCCTAATCTAATTTTCAATTACTTCAGTATAAAAGGGTAAGTCGTAAAAAAACAACTCAACAAGAACAGATTGATCAGTAGAGTTAAAATTAAGAGATAACCATACTGTATTTTAGGATCTGAGGGGGTAAATCGTAGATTTTACTGTCGCAAACTAAGTTTTCCGGCGACGCGTTAGCGGAGCCGGAAAACAGATGTTTGCGACAGTAAAATCTTAGATTTACCCCTGGAGATCCTAAAATACAGTTTGGTTATCTCTATTCTAATGCAAATCCGCAAAAAAACATTCAAAATCGATTTTTAAATCACAGGAAGTATGGTATGCGTCTGCGCAATTACGTTGCTATTGGTTCCGACGGTAAATCGTGGATATTACCCCCTCAAAATTCTGACGCTATCCAATCAAAATTATTGTTACAAATTTAAGTGCATTAGAATAAATAGTATCACTATCTGGACAAGCTTAAAACATAAGGTTTACGTAGAAGTAGTCCTTTGATTTCTAATTAAACAGATGTGATCGAATAGCCCAGTAAAAATATGTTAACTTGCATCTGATACCAGGAAATTACCATTAACAACTCTTTGAGCTCTCCTGAACTGTCGGTTATATACTATTTATGTGCAATCAACACTGTAAAAGTAACGAATGTCTAAAAGAAGGTTTAATATTTGACGAGGAAAGAATAATGAAACAAATTGCACTTATTTCAAAGTCGAAAAATGTGGAATCAAGTTTTTGTCCTAGGATAGCAGGTTTGTTATGACATGGTTTTTCATACAGCAAAACAAGATAAAAAAATGCGACAAGCATTCAGTCGTAGAACCATTTTTTTTTGGTCTTGATAACGCGATATCTGCTACATGCAAAAGTCGCTAACTTTTGATAAGTCAGTTACACATTTTAGATTAAGCCACACTTTCAACATACGAACACTGTAGATTGGCTTGAAGTGTAATAACTTCTTTCGCCGACAATAAACATGCTAGAATGAAAAAAATAGGGTAAAGGAAAGAAGAGTGGTTCAGTTTCAGAATAAAAGTTTCATCGGGTGTACTTGTTACTTGGTGGAGAGCAAAAGACGTTTTTTTTACCATACCGACACAATCATGATCACAGCTCTTGTTTCTCATAGATGCATGTAGATAAAAGATAAGTATGCAATTCCATAAACTTCAAATGGTTCGTATATATTGGATGGCTGTGATTTTTTTCCCTTCTTTAATACTGCAAACAAAATATACATAAATTGAATACATACTTAAATAAGAATTTAAATAAATAATTTAATAATAACGTTGTTCCATGGCTTTGTAGAAACTTTGTCTCATGTACATTTACTCTATACCCCTTCATTGCTTATTATTTACAAAAAAGTCAAACATTCAATTTCAAAGAATATTCAAATATTTTTATAGTATTTTAATTTCATTATCAACGTTAAAATACGTTTCACGTTAATAAAAACCCTTTTCATAGCCTTTTCGGTGAAATTAAAAATAACAGGTATGCATTTTGACTTTTGATAATCTATATTTTAAATTATTTTACCATGATTGTGTAACATCCAGCATGCCCACTGCATTTTGCAGTTGGGGGTACAGGGTACCCTTTGAATTTAAATTTGGGGGTACAAAGTGTTTTTAGGGTACATAAGCCTACCAGTATTTTTTCTTTGTTACTTAAAACGGTTTCACAAGGAACTTACCAAGTTTTCCTTTCACTTTTGATTTGAACAATACATTCCGATCTGAAAACCTCAATGTTCAATTTTTCAAATGTACGTGCTTGCAAGTTTTCATTTGTGAAATAGTACGTGCATGTTCTAAAATGTATGTGAATTACGTCTTGCAATACGTAAAATTGACATGCTGACGTCATTATTGTGTTGAACACAGTGAATTTTTTTAACTGTGTTAGAAAGTTCAAGATCGTGTGATAGACAAAGTAGTTTGATATTAATTTATTAGCTCACCTCACGAAGTGAGGGGGCTTATGTGATACCCCTAGCGTCGGCGTCGGCGTCCGCGTCCGGTTAGGAAGAATGGTTAAGGTCCATTCCTGCTTACTGACATGCCCCACATCAACTATATTGGTACGCCTGATGCACTTTGGGATGACGACTGGAATGCATGCTTCGGATGTTGTCTCTGACCTACATTTTACGCATGAGCGACTTGGTTAGTTGAATGGTTAAAATCCATTCCTGCTTACTGACATGGCCCACATCAACCATATTGGTATCTATGATGCATTTTGGGATTACAACAACAATGCATGCTTTGGATGCTGTATCTGACCTATATTTTACGCATGAGCGACTTGGTTAGGTAGAATGGTTAAAGTCCATTCATGCTTACTGACATGACCCACATCAAGCATATTGGTATCTATGATGCATTTTGGGATGACAACAACAATGCATGCTTCGGATGCTGTCTCTGACCTACATTTTACGCATGAGCGACTTGGTTAGGTAGAATGTTTAAGGTTCACTCCCGCTTACTGACATGTCCCTTAGCAACCATATCGGTATGTATTATGCAATTTGGGATGACAACAACAATGCATGCTTCGGATGCTGTCTCTGACCTACATTTAACGCATGAGCGACTTGGTTAGGTAGAATGTTTACAGTTCACTCCCGCTTACTGACATGTCCCTTAGCAACCATATCGGTATGTATGATGCAATTTGGGATGACAACAACAATGAATGCTTCGGATGCAGACTGTAAACTACAAGTTATGCATGACTGAATCTGTTAAAAAGAATGATTATAGTCCATTCCTGTTTACTGACATGTGCAACATGTGACAATGGTGCGCAACGAGGTGAGCTTAGCAGGCTGTGTTTTGGAATATGTTGCAGCAGTTACATCTGATTCAATAGGTCGTTAAAATTGATATGCTTCTTTTAATTTCAGAGATGATGATCCAGAGCGACGGTTCTTCATTAACAGAAATTACCATGGATGTCATGTTGACTATGGATGGATAGCAGTTTTTGAGTCGGGTGATTGTAGTTATGAAATTGGTTTGCAGAAACCTTTTTTCGCATATATGCCAAACAATACGGCAGGACTGTGGAGAGAATTAGGTAAAATAAAGATCTAAGTAGTTCAATATTGGAATTTTATTTGAGGTGCTGTTAATTCCTTTCATATGTTGCATAGTGGCTATGATGATCATCAATGAGATATTCAATCAAAACGGCTTAGATGGTTATTGATATTTATCGGTAAATTGTATGAGTTTCCTTTGATCTCACAAAGCAATTTTTCAGTATTTGCTACTGCCCGAATACGAAAAAAATATTGGCAAAAAGTATCTACTTTGTCAACCAGAATCAATCAAACAAAGAAATATACATCGTACAGAGACTCTTTTTGGATCGTACAAATTCTTTTACTAATCAATAGTATTCAATTTTACGATTTATTGAAAATTAACATTTGTTCTATTAAATGATTTAATTACCGATAAAACGAATAATAGAAGTTTTGTTTTTGATACAAGAAATATTGGCTCCAATAATGGACTCGCCCACAAGGGCTCGTCCATTATTGTTCGCCAATATTTCTTGTATCAAAAACAAAACTTCTATTATTCGTTTTATCGGTAATTAAATCATTTAATAGAACAAATGTTAATTTTCAACAAACTGTTGAGGTGAATATGAAACGTGATTACATTAAACTGATTGGTTGTCAATGTTGTTATTTGCAAAAGAACAAAATTTACCATAACTTTAGCTTTAATCCAGGGGACAGTTAGTCTCAGAGAATATTCGCCAGGCGTCGAGTAAATGGTACAAAGTACTGATACTTAAAATGTTTAATACAAGTGTTAAATGCTTAGTGATTGGTCTTTATTTTTTTTATTTGCGCTTATACAGTGGGGTACAGACATAACCTCTCATAAAGTTAACTTGAAGCAGTCTTAAAAACTGCTCTAAGTTAATTCAGAACAGGTATCAAGTCTGCTCTAGAACAGCTCTAAGTCTGCTCTAGAATCCTGACCGCTCTGACCAGACATGGTCATCGCTAGAATCCTGACTGCTCTGACCTGTTCTGCCCATGACCGTTCTACCTAAGTCTGTTCTGGCCATGACCGTTCTACATATGTCTGTTCTGGCCATGACTGCTCTCAGCTGACCTGTTCTAGCTATGACCGCTCTCATACCAGCTCTTGTCATAGCCCTGGTAAATATTCATAATGTGTCCCATATACACGTATTTCATATATATCAAGTTAAGTTATATTATAAAACAAAATTAAATAGAAATTAGAATTATGAAATGAATTATTCGGATAAAAAATTGCATTTTTCCGGGAAGTGCTGTTAATCGCAGATAATTAATTACATATGTTTATCCAGGTAAATTAAAAAATGTAAGAGGTATTCCCCTTTTCGTGATATACCCGAAAACTGAACCGCAAAAAGTTTTTCGTAAATTTATTATTATAAATAAAAATAATCGTTAATTTAATGGGTGATGCTAAAACGTGTAACGGAACGAAACGAAACGAAACGGAACGAAACGAAACGGAATGATTTCGTTTCTTCCTTTAGTAATTATCCCTTATATATTACTATTTCAAGAAACGAAACCGTTTCGTTTCGTTCCGTTTCGTTTCGTTATTTTAGGTTTTATTTCTTAGTTTAGTAATATTTTTTTCTAGAAAAGGTATTTTTAAATGATATCACAAAAATCGCAGATGAAATTTTTTAAAATAGATCTATTAGAAAAGCAGCAATGTCAGAACTTGGACGATACAAATGAAACAGTTTTGTGCATTTATTATCAAACAACGGCAGTAGAATACCGAAGGAACAAGGGGAAGTAACGATCACAAAAAAAATAAAAGTCCGAAGATATGTACTGTTTTAATGGGAGAAGGTTATGCTCTATCAAAGTTAATAATTAGTTACATTGTTGTATGTGATGAGAAAATAGTCAGATGTGAAAGTCTAGAGACTTTAAATATAAGAAATTGGATAATTTCGTTCTTTGGATATGTATTAAAATTCGCATGATGATGTTCGTGTTTTGCAAAAGATATGTTAGAAGATAGCCACTGCAGATATGCATCAGACGACACTATACGAAAACGGTTCACTCGGGCGAAGTCCAAAATAGAGTAATAGGACATTGTTTTATTAATTGATTATTTAGAGTTTAACGTCCAGTGAGCAATAATTGAGCTATATCAGGACGACATCAGGTTAATCAAAGAAAGGAAAACCAAAAAAAATGTTAGTAAAAGAAGAAAGAAATAAAGTTTGAAAGCACAACCGGTGGAACGAGTTTTGATTGAACTGGCGAGAAACTGGTAGGGGCAGGAAATTAAGACTTATATAACGACTCTCACTCCTTAGAAGAACATAGAAAGGGACTTTATAATGCGTGGAGAGTGGCGTTTCTCTGCACAATTGAGCTACATGGTTCGCGTCAGGCTTTCCGTTTTATGACCTGACAACCCCACATAGATTCAGGTGCCGAGCAACATTGTTTGCATTTAATGTACAAAATTATATAGCATCTTTTTTTATGAATGTAAAAAAATGGACAACAGGAAACACCTACAATGGCTGAAAATTTTAATTACATGCCATGCACTGTCTGCCAGGATACTTCACATGAAAAACACGAATATGACAAAAAAACGTAGACAACGATAGGAACTCGGGACAGCCGTACTTGGTACCGGCACTAGCCGAAAAGCCAGCGGTAGGGTTAAACCGGTTCTAGTGCTACTGATGAGGGATCAGTTTCCGAAATGGCCATACAGCTCATTAAAATTATTGCAGTTGGAGTGAACATATGTGTTATGGTCTCATGTTCATTTACTCCATATCCTTTGGTAAAATATTATGGATACCCAAACCTCCCTTTATCTGTCCCGTTTCCCTATAGTATCATAAACATACGAATAAAACCCAATACAGGTAGACCACTAACTCCACGACCACAATCTTGAAAGGAAACAATACGCAATTTTGAAAGATGGGTCTAGAGGTGCAGACCGCTAAACTGCCGACTAGTTCAAGGAGCCTAGTCTGCTGGTAGAACACTGTCGCACTAAGGAAGAAAAATCAAACAAAACTTCCCGAAAGGTTTGGTCAAGAATTATCATATATTTCCTTAGACATCGCCAATATCAGTAAGAGGACAGTATGTGTGCAAAATGTTCAGGTCACTAGGTGTCAAAGCTAATTTAACGGATTTAAGCAGAATATCTTGTCGATATCCCCTATTACGTAAAGAATGTAAATTGCGTCCAAGCTTTTCTGGACTTTTAATCAATATTGCCATTTTTAACAACATTTACGTAAAACGAGGATTCGAAATACCCATAGTAATAAGCTGTTTACGAGTAACGCCATATTTAGATATCAAATGTTCATATCTAAAATGTATTCAACAACTTATGAAATCTGTAACCATGTTGTAAAAGTTTTGCTGTGATACTGTTCATTAAAATCGTCAAGAGTTGAATCGTACCAGTTGAGAAATATACACCCCGTAGGATGGAGCTAGAGGAATTTCGCCGTCAAGAAAAGGTAAATTAGTAATAGTGAAATAAAAATCATCCCGTTTATCATATATTTTAGTTTTTATTTTACGGGAGTCAATAATGATAGTTAGATCCAGAAAAGGGCAGTATTTGGCATTGTTGTTAGCTTTATTCAATTTCAGTTGTTGCAGGTAAATAATGTCTACATTATCTAAAACTGGGGATTATCAATAGTAAGGATATCGTCATAAACCTGCTTTTATCATTGAAAATAGTAATGGGACCTATGGGAATACCTATGACCTGTTGATTAATAGTGCTGCCAAAACAAACAAAATATTGTCCAGCAAAAGATTGAGTGCATTAATCATATCATCACATGTCCATGAACAATGATTATTGTAGTTAATATTAGAAGAATCCTTGCTTGCATTAATCATATCATCACATGTCCATGAACAATGATTATTGTAGTTAATATTAGAAGAATCCTTGCTTTTGTTAGAGCTAATGAATTGCAGACTAGAAAATTTAAAAGACCATTTAATAAGTTTTGGATTTATTCAAATTATTTTGAAGGGTAGTATAAAGTGTAGAAAAATCAATAGATAGATAGACTCGATAGATGAGACTCGTCTTTGAATTGATTGTAGTTTATATAAAAATTCAATAGAATTTTTTACACTCCAAAAATAATTTAAACCAAAGTTTTGATAAGTTTTTTTCACAATATTTAATAACCAACCCATTTATACAAGTAAGAGAACTAGTTAAATTGATGGGTAAATTACATTTTGTAGTAGTAGAACACTTACTAGATGCCGAAATAAAAAGATGTTTGAAGGGATTTTTTGAAGCTTCGAACCCAGTACATGGTAGTAGGTAAAATGTTATCTTTAGGTAGAACTTTAAGAATTTCTGTATCCTTATAATGTTGTTTGGTTAACGTTTTTTCCTCCCATTTGGTACGTTTGAAGGTGTTTGATATGTCCAGTTCGTTTTGTTGAACATCGATGAAGTATTTCTTTCAGATGATAGCAACGTTGTTAGAAGTCTTGTCAACATGTACAAATACAAATTTTTTACCAAGATTCTTCAATTTTGACTTAATTCTATTTACAGACAGCGCAGGAGGTGACTTAACACAATTATCTTTATAAAAGTTTATTCTGTTGGTGACCTTGATAATAATTTTATCTTTTAAACAAATTTAGAGCGTGCTTGTCTGCCCTTTCTTGTTTGTACCATTTTTTACAGTAATTGGTAACAGCGTCTTTAATTATATCAAAACATACTTGAAAGTTTATTTTTGAAGGTGGGCGATATTAAGGCCCTTTTCTAAACTGCGAATTGCCTAATTTCGTTATCTACAATAATGTTAAGATTCCCCGTTGATATATGTCCACAAGGGTCATAGCGATATGGCGACGTGGAACAGTCTCAACTGCTAGGGTAGTTATTCCCGAAATCAGCATCACAGGTAATAGAATGGTAATTGAAAAAAAATGCTTCTAGTAGGTATTTTATAAGAAAATGAAATGACAGGCATGTCCTTCAACTTCGGTACTCGAAAAATCCATAGTTTGGACATCACTATGTACATGCACGGAAAGTCATGGAGCTCCAAAACAAAGGAGGTCATATATAACGGAAGGTGCAGTTGAAATCCAAGAATACTGTATCTGTGATTAAAATCATAATATATATACACTATACAAGGTGGAAGGTAATTTAGGATATGTTAGGCCATGACTGGTGCGACTGGATGGATGTCTTGAAGTCCTTTAGTGTCGGTGCCTGTACTATGTAATTAGGTAGAGTGTTCCATATAATTGTGGTACGTGGAAACAATATATTGATGCGGCAGTGATATGGTAGGAATTTCAGAGTACTGCTGTTTCTGAGGCTGGTGCTACGTGCGGTGGCAGGCACTGGATGGTAAAAAGCAGGAATTGCTAGTAACAGATGGGTGATCTTGTATATAAGTACTGCATCAAACTGTGTTCTGCGTCGTTGAATAGATGTCCAGTTGAGGTCCTTAATCATTGATGTTACACTTTTTGTTGTGTTGGATTGTAAGGCTTATTGGTGACAAATTTTGCGGCATTTCTTTGGACCTGTTCTATCTGTTTGATTTGTGTTGTTTGTTGTGGGTTCCAAGTAGCAGATGAGTATTCTAGCTTTGGTCTTACTAAGCTCTCGTACGCTCTTTCTTTCACTTTTGATGGACAGTGCCTCAGGTTTCTCTTAATGAATCCTAGAGTGCTGGAAGCTTTCTTACAAATGTTGTCTATATGAAGATGGTATTTCAACGTATCACTGAGTTCTACTCCCAGGTATGGGTGATGGTGTACTATGTCCAGTGATTCCCTTTTCTTGGAATAACAAACTTCCTTCTTCGTTGTTGATGTTGAACACTGTATTATGGCACATTTCTTTACATTGAATTCCATTTTTCATGCTTCACTCCATTTTACCAAAGTATCTAAATCTTTCTGTAGAATGTTATGGTCTTCTGAACTATTAATCGGTCTGTATTGAACACAGTCATCTGCAAAGAGCCTGATGGTTGAGGATATGTTGTCAGCAATGTTATTGATATAGATAAAAAAGATAGTGGGTCCTAGAACAGTACCCTGTGGGACTCCAGATGTTACTTGGGATGACATTGATGTTTCATTATCGAGTACTACTTGCTGTTCTCTGTCTCGTAAAAAGTTGTTAATCCATCTCTAGGTTGTACTTTGGATGCCGTAGTGGTGGAGTTTTTCTGAGAACCGATGGTGAGGGACTTTGTCGAAAGCCTTCGAGAAATCTAAGATTGCCATGTCTACCTGCTTCCCTTGATTAAGTTCTTTGGCAATGTTATCAGTAGTCATTAGTAGTAGTTGTGCTTCACATGATCGCTTCACTCTGAATCCATGCTGGTTTTCGTGGAGGATGTGATGATTGTCATGATTTTCCATGACTTGGGAGACGATTATGTGCTCCATCATCTTGGATACTACTGCAGTTAATGAAACTTGACGATAATTCTCGGGTTTAGTTCTATCACCTTTTTTAAAGATGGGGACAATGTTTGTAGTCTTCCAGTCTGTTGTTATGTTACCTGTGTCGAAAAATTTCTGAAAGATGGTGGTTAGCAGAGGTGTGATGATAGTTTTCATCTGCTTCAAAAATCTGATGGATATTAAAGTCTGGTCCAGTGGCTTTCTTTTCGTTTAATCTGTCAATGCATTTAGACACCCCGTTGTTTGATATTCTGATGTCATTCATCGGAGTATATGGTGATGGTCCAATGTCAGGTATACAGTTCATATCCTTCTTGGTGAAAACAGAGGCGAACTGGTCATTCAACAGTTGGTGTTTCAGCAATTTTTTCCGCCTGCATTTAAGGTGCCTTTGCTCATGGCGTCTTGCTTCCTGGATTCTATGTATTTCCAAAAGGTCTTTGAGATTGTATCTTTCTCTGGGTCTAGTGAATTGTTCAAGTATATGATCTGTGATAAGCTGAGCAATGTGTGTGTTCTTAACTGTCTTTCTGTAGTTCTTGAAATCCGTCGCTTCCTGGCTGTTTGGTCCATATTTTTGGCTTGTTTATACATTCCATCTTTTTTCCTTATCATTTGTTTGATTTGTCTGTTCATCCAGGGTACTGATCTGTGTTCTTGGTTGTCAAAATAGACAGGTGAAAAATGTCTTTCCCTGGAAACATTTCATAGGCAAAGAAACTGCGAAACTTTGTCCAGGTCTCGATGGACACACAAAATTTTGCGTTTTACATAATAATTTTTTTACTAATTTAAGAAACGAAACGGAACAGGAACGAAACGAAACAGTTCCTTGGATTAGTAATTATACAATGATAAATACTAAAACAAGAAACGAAACAATTTCGTTCCGTTCCGTTTCTATCTCGTTTCGTTTCGTCCCGTTACACGTTTTAGAATCACCCTAATTTAATCATAGGAAAATGTCAATCATTATCAGATTACGTTTACTGAAACAAATATTTATTTAAAACATCGTAAAATAAGGGAGTTATTCATGTTTTTTTTAAACGAGAAAAAAAAAAGAAAAAGTGACATAATCCAATATCATTTTCAGTAAGAATTCTAGGACCAAAACAGCTGTGCCCAGAGCAGATTTGAGAAAAAAGGTCATGGCCAGAGCGGACTTAGATAGAACGATCATGGCTAGAACAGACTTGGATAGAACAGTCATGGCTAGAACAGACTTCGGTAGAACGGTCATGGCTAGAACAGACATGATTCTATGACCAGAGCAGTCAGAATTCCAGGACTGTTCTAAGTCTGCTCCAAGTTAACTTCAAATTAACTTTGAGCTGTTCTCGTGACTGCTTTCTATGTTTACTTGGACGAGAGGTTATGTCTGCACCCCACTGTATTGTCGATTTGGCCATATAAAGAAACTGAATTAACAGTGCATTGTAACCTGCATAATGTATTAAATCACATCTTCAGTAGGTATGCTATACTCGGATTTTTTTACAGTTGTGATTTTTTTTAAATTCTTTTTAATTCTTTTTCAAGGTTTATAGGTATGTCCCGTTTTTAACTGTGCATAGTAGATAATTTACGTTTAAAATTTAGAATTTCTATTTTTTGTATAGTATTGATCAGAAAGTTTTCGCTCTTTTTTAGCCCTTCAAGCTTCTTCGTTAAAAATTATTCGAAATGGACACAATTAACTAAATTTTGGTTTTGGAGACGTTTTGTTTTGTTTTGTTTTTTGTTTTTTTTGTTGTTTTTTGTTTTTGTTTTTTTGTTTTGTTTTTTTTTTTGTTTTTTGTTTTTGTTTTTTTTTTTTGTTTTTTTTTCTAAATATTTTTTTCGTACAACACAAGTCCACTGTTTGGTCATATATCAATTCGTAGAAGTGGATTTACCAGTTTGTGTCTTGCCACGTTTTCAAACGTCTGACTTAAATTAAAATTTGTTTTGAAATGGCTATGGCAAATAGAAAGGGGTAAAGGTACATAAGGTACGGCCTCTATCAATACATGGTTAAGGCACCCAGCTTGTTCATACCTATATTAAGTTCGAGACTGTCCCAAATACCGACTAGATGTTGAACAACCCTATCAAAAATAAGGGGTAGAGAAACATGGTAAAAGAAAGTAAATGTATCTCTAAAAAACACGATAAAAGAGTTAATGTATCTCCAAAAACCATGGTAAAAGAAAGTAAATGTATCTCAAAAAAACATGGTAGAAGAAAGTAAATGTAAACAAACTTATTGAATCATATTTTCTCTCATCCGTTGCACAACGCGCATGTGTTTATGATCAGATGTAATTTACTGAAACTGGAATCGGCGGGCGGAAACAATCAAAATAATTGTAAATTCGTTTTTTGAAGACGTATTTAAAACTTTAAGAAACTATGGCCATTAAGGCGTGAATTTTGTTCCTATATTTGGCCATTTTCAAAATATACTCAAATGTTGTTGAAAATCTAGTAAGGAGGTCTGTGGTGAGTGTTCTTCCTAGGCAAAAAAAATATATAATATATGCCACACTATACATATTTTCTTAGATATTAGCAATCCAACATAGCTGAAAACAGCATTTTTTTGTCAATTTACACGTTGTTCGGTTAATGGACTTCCAAATATTTTGGTTTGATCTACACTGAAATGACACGAGTTGTCAAAATGCGCATATGCAAAAAAAATAAATTCACAGTCACTTCAGTTTTTTTTTATTTAAACCATTTCAGAGTGTTTTGGGGAGATGGAAATAGAAGAAGGCCACCGAGAACCAAATCCATTTTTTTTGTTGTGAGTGTAGGCACATTTGCCCTTTCCAAACGGCAGTTAAGTTTGATTTTGGGGGTGCTATGCAACGCATTTCAACAAAAACATATAAAAATTGTAAAAATCTGTCAAAGTTGCATATAAATGGCAATTTCAGTGGCTGAATCTTTTATGTAAAAGTGTGAAAAAGTATTTGATTTATTTTATTATTGAAGTGTATATCATAGATGACATAATAACCTGTTATGAAGAATATTAATTCATTTATAAAATCTGTATGCTGGAATAATTTCACAGGAAAGTGGCCATACCTCAATCAATTTTAAACCTCCCAAGACAAATATATTTTTTTTATTATTATACTTTAGAAGATTTTTCCTTAACAAAAATTTATTAGACAATTCAATCTATCATATGTAAGATTTTTTTATAAAAGCTGTGAGGGTAACATTCACTAAAATTGTCATATGGATGAGCGGGTAACAATTTTTCCGCTGTTACCCTCTGTTCATGGTACAATGACTTTCAATATTTTTTTTTAAATCAAAGAAATATTCAGTATAATAAAATACATAACATATAGCTGGGAGGGTGATAGAGAAGATTGTTACCCCTCGAAAAACACTGTCACCCTTTGCGTCGCATCGGTTGACAATGTTTTCTCGGAGTAAGAATCAGCTCTGTCACCCTCCCAACTATATGTTATTTATATAATGTTAAATGATGTAAAGTATAGTACTTTTAGGAAAACGAAGAACATAATGTAAAACATCTCAGGAAAATTTTAAATTTGAATTTTCTGAAGGGAGATAATCAACAAACGAGTGTAAGATCATGTAATTGTATTTTATGAAGAAAATGTCAATGAATATGACTTCTGAATATGTTATCTACCAATGTATCTGTAGATGTTACGATATGCTTTTTGATAAAGGAGGGCATTAGATAATAATTGGCATTAGTAAGGGACATTCAAACTATAAAAGGCAAGATTTCAGACTCGAAACGTGCAAACATTAATACACTAATTGTTAGTACTTAAATATGCCAGTTAATAGCATTACATTTTAGCTATCCGAGTAGATTGTGCGTCAGTGCTTTTTACAAAGATTACGATGTTTATGTAAAAAGGGGATTGAAAAATTTTACAAAGAACAATGAGTACCTTTCTATTCAAAATGATGCACACTGTACATTGGTATTTTACATGCCATTCACAGTAATAATACCCTTTGAATTTGAAATTAGCTTTTTTCGCACATTCAGAGTAAACAACATACTAAGCCATCTCATTGATTATGGTAGTTTGCCTTGTACCATCAGGTATTACTCAAATTGTGTGGCTTAATAGCTAAGTTTAAAACGAATTACCCCAATATAATTGACCCGAGACAGAGTAAAATTGAAGTAAGATTTTAAAAAGTTAGCATTCTCTGATTTTCAGAAAACCAGAGTACTAAAACGATAAAAGAAAGAAAAATAATAATGACTTGCAGAAATTCATTAAATTCAAAATCTATCGTTGGGTGCTCAGGAATACTGAGTATGTTGTGTTATTCTAAATAAATATTTATTAACTGTTAAATACATAAATCCATACTACATCGAACTATCCGATTAAAAAGTAATATAATTAGGATCATTATAGTCCCATCAATAATTAATATTTTACTGAAATTGTTTAATTTCTTATTACTACAGAAGTAAACGGTAACAAAGATGATAGCAGAAGTAATGAAAGTAATGAAAAAGATGATATACCTGATATAATTGCTATTGCCTCTTTTCCCTCCTTCATTTGGAGGGTTGTGACCTGTTTATTTATGCAACATTTTTTTCATTGTAGGTTTTCAATCAGCTGATGTATTTGCAATATTTGTCCAAAGATGAATAAGTAAAATCTCAACATTGACAGTTAGCAAGAGCATATAACGGGAGATATTAACTCTGAAGTAGATTAATCATTGACAATATCTGTTGTTGCTTAAAATATTATCACTCTTTGTACATTTGTATGTAATCGGGACAAGAGCATTGATGCTCAATTGATGCAAATAACTGAATACCGAAGTTACTGTGAATTTATTTTCTACATATGCGCATTTCGACAACTTATGTCTTTTCAGTGCAGATAAGATGTAAACGATTGGAAGACTATAAACTAAAAGATGTTTAAAAAGTAATTGAAAACAAATTACCAGTATGATCTAAATTTTAAGCCAAAATCAGCTAGGGACAGAGCTTTGCATGAGGGAGATACTCCTTAGTTTTCAACAACATTTACAAAAATTTAGATATTGTAATCGGCTTTCGGGTCAGCACCGAAGTACTGACTAATGGGGTGGTGAATATCCTTAGGGACTAACAATCTACCAGCAGTGGCATCGACCCAGTGGTAGCCAATAACTAAATACCGAAGTTACTGTAAATTTATTTTCTGCATATGCGCATTTCGACAACTTAGGTCTCTTCAGTGCAGATAAAAATGATTAAAATGTTTAATAAACGTATATTTATATGTCCAAGATGTAACAAAGGAAAGAACGTATATATTTCACTTCCTTATGGCATGACGGGTAACAGGACTGAAATCAAGCTGCAATCTACAATTCCGAAGCACATGATGAAGATTCACACTGCTACTGTTTAATTGTCTGTGGTGTTCCTAATTTGTCGTATTAACGTTAAAAGGGCAATCTGCAGGGTAAAAATTAACTGCATTTTTAAAAAAAAAAGTTTTTTTTTTCTTATTATTATGTAAAATGAATTTCAAAGAGGTTAATTTGGAGATTTCTATATATTCAATTCGGTATATTCTAATATTTAAATTTATTTTCATTTCAATAATTCTAAACCTTTTACTTGGTCGGACCATTTCTCCCATAATGAGTGTTAAATGCATAACAGGAAATGCCTATCCGTTTTGGAATACTGGTTTCACTCCTATACGCCAGGTATAGAGTCCTAAACACGGAAGGAAAAAAGGAAAAAAAATGAATTAACATTAAACAAACGACTATTATCTGTTCCAACCTTATCCTTCTTCTATCCATATCCTACCAACCTAATGTTTATCATTTACTATAGTAAGTGAAAACCGAACCGTTAGTCAAAAGAACGACCAATCCATGGACAATGGCAACATCGAAACACTAAATAACAAGGACACCACTTGAGTACGAGACAAAAAGGAAAAATAAAGACACACATACAGATGAACAACACGGACCAAATAAAAACCATGGGTGAGATCAGGTGTTCCGGTAGAGTAAGCATCTCCTGCTTCTTATAATACTATCATGTTACAACTCAAGATTTCCTACGAGAAGGAATGACACGGTTACCGAAAGCTATATTTTTATATAGCCTAAGTGGCCCCATGGTCTAGGGCGCTGGACATAGTGCGGGAGGTGCTGCAATAGATGACAACAAAGCAGGGGTTAAAATCCTACCGTAGACCTTGCTGGGTTTTCGATGCTTAAAGGTTTAAAAAAGATGATTTTCATCACTGTTGGCATTCGGAATCATATATTCTACCTTTGCAGCTTTACTTACCAACGCATTTTCATTCATATTATATAGTGCTGTTAGTCCAGTAAATCTAGCTCAAATTTGGTCAAACCTCAAACTAATTGCAACAGAAAGTATCTTATGTTTATTAAATGTATTGGCTTTAACGTGTAAAAAATCGCATACCATATTCAAATGGGAAATTGTACATTTTGAGGTAAAAATATCGTTTTCTGAAGAAAAATCGCGAAAGACTGGAAATTGTTGAAATAATCCACTGGACAGTACTAAGAAAATACATTTTAAAACATATGTTTAACTAAAGAGTAGTATTGAAAATATAAATACTTGGTGAAAAAAAGCAAATAAAATTTCCACATTTTTGGGGTAAAAATGTGTTTTTAAGAAAAATCGCAGAAAACTGGAAATTGCAGGAAAAATCCACAAGTGCAAGGTTAGAGAAAATATTTTTAAAATATTTGTTAAATTAATGAGTTATCATGAACATATAAGTACAAATTCAAATATCTAAAATTGAATTTTTATAATTTTGGGATAAAATTGGGGTTTTTAAAGAAAAATTACAGAAATATCCACACTGAGTCAAAGGTTAGAGAAAATATTTTAAAATTTATTGTTTAATAAATGAGTTGTTATGAACATTTTAATAAAAAATCAAATATTCAAAATTTAATTCTTATATTTTTGGGGGGTAAAATTGTGTTTTTAAAAGAAAAATAACGGAAACTGGAAATTGTAGACAAAATCCACAAGCAAATATATTTTAAAAATATTTTAGTAACGCTAAAAGTTGTTTAATTTACATATTATAACATTCTCAATTATTTCAATAGAATTGTGTTATTCTAAATAAATATTTATTAACTGTTAAATACATAAATCCATACTACATCGAACTATCCGATTAAAAAGTAATATAATTAGGATCATTATAGTCCCATCAATAATTAATATTTTACTGAAATTGTTTAATTTCTTATTACTACAGAAGTAAACGGTAACAAAGATGATAGCAGAAGTAATGAAAGTAATGAAAAAGATGATATACCTGATACCTAAAACATTAAACTTTTTCACTAAAACTGGAAACTATGACAGGGTGATCGAATAGGTAATGAATAATAACTCCGTTCACAGGGACTTGCTCCCGGCCCAGAAAAAATTGTTTACTATCAAATATGAATCTCTCTCCGAGATTCATATTTGAAAGTAAATAGTAGGTACTCCAACGAAGAATTTTTAAAACACATTTTGATGATTTATCAATTTTCAATGCACAAATACACAATGATGACATGGTGCATGAAGACGCACGTTAAGTGTTGCATTTAAATTACAACCTATACTTTTTAAATGCAAGGTTTCAACTAGATTCATGAATGCACGTAGGTGCACGACAATTTTAACGTTTACGTGTTTTAGCAGTTTTCTCGAATTTTGGTCGTAGTGGTCAAAGCGTCGTAACTCCAAATAATTTTTGAACCAGTTTCTCCTTAACTCTTATAGAACTGGTAAATGCGAAGAAAATAAAATACCGGAAGTGGACTAATTGTAATTTTTTAATGATGTTAATTTATCCTTAATCTTAATTTTTTGGAGATTAAAAGTTCAGTGTTTAATTATTGAAGCAGATAGCTATCTTTTTGCACCGTTATATTCATTCGATTCGAACATTCAATTTTTTCGTTGGAGTACCTATAAATAGTTTTATTTTCTAGGCCCGGCCCAGAAAAAAATTGTTTACTATCAAATATGAATCTCTCTCCGAGATTCATATTTGAAAGTAAAAAGTTTTATTTTCTAGGTCACGAGCAAGTCCCTGTGCTCCGTTCTCAAGTTTCCTCTACAAATGTACCAATCACGTACTGCTGTGACGTCAACAAAATAAGACATTTACTATCGTTTATGTTAAAAATCTTATATATGTTAAGCCGAAGAATGTATCATTTTAGATATTTAAGTCCTTTTAAAATCTTATTCCATCTCTTCATTTCAAGAATTTTAAAGAACAAATGTAAAACTATCCAATCTGTATATTAACTTCCAATGTTATTACTTTCTGGGAAAAATTTCGCCTTGTCTGCAACTTCGTTCAATTTTCCAACAAACCAATCAATCAATCAATTAATCGATCAAGTTAAGAATGAAACGTAAATGACAAATAGGGAATACCTTTCTATGAAGTGGAGATAATTTGTATAGAAATAATCAAGGTATTTCGCCATTTGTTCACAAATAAATTTGGTGACTCCCATTTTTTCCATACAAATCAAAGGCAAGTATATTAGCTAATAATTTACCTAATCAAAATATAGATATATATCTGATATAACTAAAATATATTAAAATTTTTTTAAAATTCGCAAATTTTCCCTTTCATTTCAACCAAACTAGCAGATTTCTACATGACTGATTTCACAATCATAAGGTCCGGTAACCCCCAATTTTTATATCATTTTTTGTATCCCCTATCAACAAGGTGTAAGTCATGAAAATATTAGAAAATTCGAAGTCCAACTGAGAGCTTTAAAACCCGTACAACATTAAATTTACCGTTTATATATTACTTTCGTAGTTGGTCATTTGTTGCTGTATTTGCTTCCATACTTTTCCTCATTCGCCAGACAAAGTTATTTTTCAAATAATAATATTATATTCACAGTGGGGGAGGGGCTTCACTTCCTATATAGAGGTATATACAGACGTGGCGCTGGAATTGGTCTGTTTTTTGCAGTTGTCAATGTATGTGAATGGGTAGTTATTTTTGACATCAGGTATATCAATAGGTCGTAAATTAACCACCAAGTCAGAATCTCTACTGGTTGCTGTAATTAATTAAGTATTTATCATTATTTGATGTTTAAGAACATTTCTGTTGTGAAATTAATCGTTTTTCTTACTTCATTAACACATGACACATACAGTTGGGTTGGTCATTTTTGAAATTTACTATATGAATGGGTCAATATTTTGTTTTGGAAACTATATGAACTTGAGGGGGTATTTTCAAAATGCCAGCGGCAGGCCTGTACCTAATTCCACCTGAAGTGACACCCCCCAAACCCCCACCCCCGTGATTATATTCACTCTACAGTGACGTGAATCTTCAAAAATCCATTTTTCAACGATATTTATGTTGATCGTATTATGGCTGTAATGGCTGTTCATAGTTTTTTTTTGTTCGTCAGTGATGGATATGTAGTATGCGAATATTTAGCATAGAATGTGTGCTTTTGTTGTCTGTTTGTGTTTATAGGTTCATTTTTGCATGATTATTTGACAAAATGAGCTTAACTTGTGTTTCGAGCTGGATGTATATTGCTTTAGTAACAGGTAAAAGGTTCAATTTCATAATTTTGACGTTAAACTTCTACTTTTAACAATAAATTCGATAAAATAAGAAGCTTCGTCTGCTGGTTGATTTAATGCATTATCTCCCTTGTGAACTCTTCTGTGTCTATGGTCGCCATGAATACCATAACCTAAGGAGATGATATGTTGCATTTTATTTTCGTTATTTGACGACTTTCCCCCACTTCGATTTTTTGCGATTTTTAATGTGATGTACTACATCAGTTTCTTGATTTTTTTTAGGTCAAACCATAGAATGACTGGACTATGTGTGCAACACTAATTATCTATATATATGCCTTAAACCAAAGACATAGAGTGATATTCTGTGTTTGTATTCCATTTTCAATTGAATATAAACAGTAAGCTGTTGATATTTTCAGTGTATGTATTCGCAATTTATACATGTATATACCTTATTTCCCCTGTTGATTCGTTACTCTCGCCTGTAGTTTTTATATTTTTTGGAATGAGCAAATCCGCTGTCAGAAAGATGCAAAGTCGGGGGATATGTTTAGAATTTGTTATTTCTATCCCTTAAGAAATGAAATGGCAATAACCACAGCATCATTGATAGATACGACTTGTCGATTTCACAATTACCAGTGGGCAATTTTAGCAAGATTCATTGGTTTTACTTACAATTTGATGGGTGCGATATACGGGGCAGGAAATGCTTGCCTTTCCTAAGATCCTTATTTAAATTTCTAAAGTAATTGCATTAGTTCTGATAGTAATATTTGTGGTTTTACTGTTTGTGATGATGTCTCGACATGAGTTTTTTTCCTTGTGATGCCTGTGGACATTGATTTATGTAAGTAATGTGTCTCGTTCATTCGGTATTATGCTGCCTTGATTAAAAAATGAATGCAAATCACTGAATCAGGAATTAAATTAATGCATCGAAAAATGTACGACCTCATAGGTAAATTACTGATAACTTCAAAAAGACACAACAATCGTTGCGATATTTACCTTTCAAACAAATGATAGTGAAATGGTAAAAGTTGATTCAAATAATATGTATAAATCAAGTAATAAAGACAATTATAGATCCAATAAATAATTCTTTATCATTAAATGTGAATTTCGATATCGAACCTGCATTATGTCCAATTAGAGTTGTACTGTATCGAGTGGAGCTGTACTGACCAAAGGCAATCATACTAGATGACGGACATCATAATTTAGAAAATACCGAAGGAACAAAGGAGTGGTATCCACAATTATAAACTCAAATATCCAATGATACAGCTACAAAAGAACCTAAATTACTGTATCGCGATGTACGCTGAAGAGTCTTCGAAATACCAAACAAAGCCTGACGTCATTTATTTCCGTTTTAACGAAAAATAATCTTGTACAGAAACAGAACAGAAGTCACTGTTAGACTTATGACATGTGTTTGAAATGTTTCAATGTTTTAACTACTTTTAGAGGGAGGTAGAGAATACATAACCATTATATTTAGTGACATAATCATTTTTACAGCGCCGAATTTGTCAGAAGTAAGGGAAACTTGGTCAACTTGTCTGACCTTTCAAAAAAAAAAACACACACACAAAAAAAAACAAAAAAAACACACAAACAATATGGAATAAGGGAAAACAATCCAATGTTTGTAGAGGTTTCTGAAAATACACTGATGTTTTTCTTGAGAGACCATGCTTATTGAGTGTATAAGTGGATTTAATGTAATTCCAATTCCCTGATAAATTTTTATTTCTTATTGGGTTTTCAATTTTGTATGACTTTAAAATATGTAAAATATTTCAGCCTTGTTTTGCAATTCGAATGAGTACTACAAAGACTCAAATGGAATCTGTAAAATTTGTTTCCGGCTGCTACATTTTAATTACTTTTATTTAGTTTTGTTTTGTTAATGTTGTTTTTTCCTTTTTGTCCAAACTGTTTCAAACAAATACACAGCATTACACTACAAATAGTTCTACTAGTTGATACATTTATTTATCGGTAATTTGTATGAGTTTCCTTTGATCTCACGAAGCAAATATTTTCCAGTATTTGCTACTGCCAGAATACAAAAACATATTGGCAAAAAATATCTTAGGCCACCTTAGGCCACGCCTACTTTGTCAATCAGAATCAATGAAACAAATACATCTTACAGAGACTCTAACAGGATCATGCGAATTCTTTTACTAATCAATACTAATCAATTTCACGATTTGTTGAAAATTAACATTCATTTTCAAAATTTGTTCTATTAAATGATTTAGTTAATTACCGATAAAAAGAATAATAGAAGTTTTGTTTTTGATGCAAGAAATATTGACTCCAATAATGGACTCGCCCACAAGGGGCTCGTCCATTATTGTTCGCCAATATTTCTAGTATCAAAAACAAAACTTCCATTATTCTATATTTATTTATTCAAATGAGTATTTGATTATTGCAAGCTAAACATCGACAGAAGGATGTTGTATTTGTATGTGATTATATCATATTTGTATTATGTAATATTTTTGTACTCTTGTCTACTCTGTCATTGTAAATAAAGAATCTGAATTTAGAAATAGAAAGAAGTACAATTATTTGAACAATGGACAAAAGAATGCTATCAGATAATATTCCACTGTGTATTACATATCAGTATTGCACGCAACATACACTAAACGATAAAAATTCCAGAGTTAAGCTACGACATTCCAAAAGCGCCAGCATATTCCAGCTCATTCGGTACTCTCAAGGGTCTGTTGTCGATTCAGCGACTTCCTTTGTAGAGACCGGTTATTCACAAATATGCTACTTAAACAAGGGTATGTTACCAATAACTTGGCAGTCATCACTCCAGAAGCTCTTTTAACTAAGATATCATTAATTCAGTGGTCTTTAGCGGCCATTTTTCTAGTTTTCACGTAATTTAAAAAAACTATTCCCGTGGCCTTTTAATCTAAATTATCAAATAGTTCATGGTTATAATGAAAGGATATGGAGTAAATGTACATGAGACAAAATCTCTACAAATACATGGTAAAAACAAGCAAAGGAACAACGTTTTTATTGTTGTTATTCATCTTGAAGTCACCATGAGGCCTTGAATAATGAGCTTTGCTCATACCTCATAGTAAGTTCAAAACGGCCCCTAGCACCGGTGTGAGCGGAATTCTTTGCTAATTGTCGAACAACGCCACATCAAGGTCTCTCCTGGTCATGGATGCGGGGTTGTCAACAAACATTAGACTGGCAAAGCACTCTTACAACCACTGTAATCCGTTTCCCGACAAAAGCACTGGTGCCTTAAGCTAGTGGACGATTACAATAGATAGACAAACACAGGGCACTCATCAAGTCGATTGTAAAAAAAATGGCATTATAAAATAGTGAGATGTGGGCATTTTTAACAGGTGGTCAGAATTACATTTCGAAATTACAAATCTAAATGCCAAAATTTGAAAGTATAATATTATATTCATATGAGAAATTCTCTCACGAACAAGTACACCATAACTGAAATATATAGAGAGCATACATCTCTCATACGGGGAATCTTTTTACGGACTCCACACTGTAGGAGAGACAAACTCCTGTCGTAAATGGTGAATGAAAGGATATGGAGTAAATGACATGAGACAAAGTCTCTACAAATACATGGTAAAAACTAGCAAAGGAACAACGCTATTATTGTTGTTCTTCATCTTGAAGTCACTCATGCCAATGAGGGGCATATGCATATGGCAGTTTTAACCGAGTGGTCACCCCAATAATAGTGCATGAAGCGAGCTAAGGTCCATATACTGTAAACCTGGAAATTTTTATGCCGTCTTTATTTCGCGGTAAATTGACAGGATTTTAGTTCGCGCAGTTTTTAATTCGCACTGCCATATTGTTGTCAATTGACTTCAATAAAAGACATGTATATTTGCGCCGTTTTATTTTCGCGCTTCCAATCTAAACGCAAAAACCGCGAAAATAAAACTGCCGCGAAAATTTCCCGGTTTACAGTAGTATTTTTGGGTTGACCACAAGGTAATTAACTACCATTTGGCCCGAACTGACATGAAATATCTGTCTAACGTCATTGTTATTGTGTCTTACGTCATTGTTTTCTGTGTTTTCGTTTTTGCCCTGTCTTTGGACTTCGATGTTTGTGATTTTCACCCCTTTGTTCCTTCGGTATTCTACTGCCGTTGTTTGATATATCAGACCTTAATTCAAGATTGGTATACCACGTTCATCCTTTTTTCCTTGTATTATTTCAGTTGAGGAATACGCCGAACAATGGGCTAAGAGAGAGAAGGAAAAGGTTGAAACACTATCGACTGGATCAGGTCCATAAAATCATTGCTTGTAGCTCGAATGAGGCGCCTTAAAACGACCATGAGCCCCCATTCAAAAAGCATATTTGATGATCCCAAGTTAGAAAAAAACATTATTGTCCTTCCTCCATGACAATTGTGTCATTGTACCAGCTGACAAGGCCCAAATCAACATCACATTTATCTCTAAAAGACACAACATTGACTGCTTAATGAAGGAGATTGGCATTAACAGTTTATTTGGCAACCCCACATACAAACTCTCCACCATACCAAGGTAGGACATACTAAACAATCACAAATCAGTATTATTATACCTTACACATTAAGTAATTGATTCTATTGGTTCAAATAAAGTCACATGACATAAAATAATCTGGATATTTTTCTTGAAATTGGCACAAAGGTTGAATAACCTTTTCAAAATACTCATGTCTATGGAATAAACTTAAATATTCACCGATGAATGACCTTTGAAATTTAAATGTATGGTGGTTAACCATGTTTTGTGAAATTTTATAGTATTTTGATAAAGAAACCTAAAAATATCGATTTGTATTGATATGATTAAATATAAGGACGTTATCGATCGGATTTAGGTAGCCTCTGGTTGCAGTTTACTCTGAATTGTCTCCCATTTTGATTACGTCATTTTATGCTTTGTTCCTTCGGTATTCTACTGCCGTTGTTTTGTACACAAATGGCAGCTGCCAGTGTCAGGTTTGTCAGTTCAATCGATGAGGATTTGAACCAGCTCCTAGCTAATAAGGACACCGACAATACTATAAAGGCAACAAAAATGGCATTGGCATGCTTTGCGCAAAATAATTTCTTTTGACAAATCATGACAGGGAGTTCAACTTCGAAACACCAGAAGCCTTGTAGGGATAAAGGTTTGGCCCGTCAAGGCATTCCCAGAAGGAAATGGATATTGATATCATTTAAAGTGATAGGTTCATGATTATGTGGGAAAACACAGAAGAAATGTGTTATTTAGGTTCATTGTTTTGTAAAGATGGTTAAATCTTTCATTACTATGGGCTTAGAGAATGAATTATGTCAAATGTAAGTGCGTTCAATTCAGTTTAGATTTTGCATGGCGGAAGTCTACATAACAGTTTATTGTAGTGACAGATCAATGACCATGAGGAATTAATGGTTTATAAGCAACACCGAATTAAACTTACGGATATAAAAATTGATTTCATAAACAAATAAGGTGAGGTTATTTTCAGCAAGGGAAAAAAATCTGGATATTTTTCTTGAAATTGGCACAAAGGTTGAATAACCTTTTCAAAATACTCATGTCCATGGAATAAACTAAATTATTCACCGATGAATTACATTTGAAATTTAAATATATGGTGGTTAACCATGTTTTGTGAAATTTTATAGTATTTTGATAAAAAAAAAAAAACTAAAAATATCGATTTGTATTGATAAAATTAAATATAAGGACGTTATCGATCGGATTTAGGTAGCCTCTGGTTGCAGTTTACTCTGAATTGTCTCCCATTTTGATTACGTCATTTTGTGCTTTGTTCCTTCGGTATTCTACTGCCGTTGTTTTGTACACAAATGGCAGCTGCCAGTGTCAGGTTTGGCAGTTCAACCGATGAGGATTTGAACCAGCTCCTAGCTAATAAGGATACCGACAATACTATAAAGGCAACAAAAATGGCATTGGCATGCTTTGCGCAAAATAATTTCTTTTGACAAATCATGACAGGGAGTTCAACTTCGAAACACCAGAAGCCTTGTAGGGATAAAGGTTTGGCCCGTCTAGGCATTTCCAGAAGGAAATGGATATTGATATCATTCAAAGTGATAGGTTCATGATTATGTGGGAAAACACAGAAGAAATGTGTTATTTAGGTTCAGTGTTTTGTGAAGATGTTCAATCTTTCATTACTATGGGCTTAGAGTATGCATTATGTCAAATGTAAGTGCGTTCAATTCAGTTTAGATTTTGTATGGCGGAAGTCTACATAACAGTTTATTGTAGTGACAAATCAATGACCATGAAGAATTAATGGTTTATAAGCAACACCGAATTAAACTTACGGATGTAAAAATTGATGTCATAAACAAATAAGGTAAGGTTATTTTAAGCAAGGGAAAAAAAATAAGGAAAGGGTGGTTTACCGTCTGATCATGGGTTATCGTGGGACATTAGTTTTTGTGGATTACATTGTTTTTCAATGGAAATCATGACGTCATAATCGACACTTCAGGCCACGAAAACCGATGCTCCAAGTATATATGATGTGGCAAACTAGGCTAAATCCAAGATTAATTCAAGTTTCTCCCAGGGCAAGACTTCGTGTTATGTCGGAACACTGACAATGATATTTATATTTCTTGGTTTCATATTTAACTCGATAAAATCCATGAAAACTAAGAAATACGACGAAAATATATATAACTAAATGCAAGCGAGACAAGATCAGATCACATCCAAAGCAGAATGTGATATCAACATGGGAAAAAATCAAATGATTTCATTATTTTACATCCCTGTAAATATATATTTTTCAAATATTTTATCCATTGTTTGTTCGGTATAATAAAACATTTACGGCCCTCTGAAGAAGTGAATATCTAAAATTGTCAACCCCGAATAGGTGAATATCTAAAATTGTTAACCTACTAGGGTTATTTCTAATATTACCGATAAACTTGGTTTTCCTATTTTAAAATTGGTTAATTCCGCGCTCTGAAACCTACTTTACCGAGCAATAAAAGCTCATAGGAAGCGGAGGTTAACATGCATTAGATTATGGAAACTTTCATTACCGTTCGGTAATGGGGGTTATTTGTAGGTAAACCGGGATTCCCAGTCGATAAACCTGGTTTTCCTAGGTTTTGGTTGAATTAGCACAGGAAAACCCACTTTACCGACCGATAAAGTAGGTTTAGCAATAAAAACTCATTGGAAGCGGAGGTTAACATGTATTAAATGTTGAAAAATCCCATTACCGGTCGGTAATGAGGGTTTTCTAAGCTAAACCAGGATTACCGATCCGGTAAACCGGGTTTTCCTGGGATAAACCCGGTTTACCTAAGTTATGGTTAATTTCGCGTGCCATACGTAAGTTATCGAAATGCGCATATGCAGAAATTAAATTAACAGGTATTTTATTATTTGTTACCACTGGGCCGATGCCTCTGCTGGTTGACTGTTAGTCCCCGAGGGTATTCACCAACCCAGTAGCGAGTACTTCGATGTTGTCCCGAAAACTGATTGCATTTGAAAACTTGCAATATTCTTATTTACGGAAATTTTGTTTAAAACTAAGGAGTGTCTCCCTCACGCATAGCTTTATTCTTAGCTGATTTTGTTTTTTTTTCTATTTTGATCCTATTGGTAGTTTATTCTCTATCAGGTTTTACACCTATATTGGTTTATGGATTTCCAAATGTTTTGATTTGATATGCACGGAAGAGACATAAAGTCGAAATGCGCATATGCAGAAATTAAATAAACAGTAACTTTGGTATTTTGTTATCCTAACCTATCCTAGTGTTCAAGTTTAACGCAAAAATGTTCAAGCATTATTATTCATAATTATTTGATTTTCTTCTGCATTGACGCCAATAATAACGTTAATATTGCTGTACAACATTATAGAAACTCCTCTCTAAAGTATGGCTATAAACTGTATAGGACACACTTACAGTGTATTACTCTTAATTAGCTATGAAATTCACAAATGATAATTAACAAAAGCCGAAGGTTCAATGTTTCAATATTTGTCCCGAGAGGCGTTTTGTTATTTTTTATATTCCATTCATTGCACTTTACGGAATATATATTTCAATTAAATTTGCTGTTTCATTGACTTGAATTATGCATAAAACTTAATTGTAAAAACAACACATTTGAACAGAAACAACGTATCTCTTAATCTTCAAATCCTTTATTCAACTTAACCTGAAAACTAGTTTTTATGCTGCGACAATGGACATTCCTATCAGACAAATAACAATGACTCTAATAATATCGAATCCGTTGAATAATTAACATGTTTGTTTAGAATAACCACCAAAATCAATCATAATCAACGACCATCGGATTTCTACAGTTGAAACTTTATAGTCACAATTTCTGATCATTTAGAATCATGAATCTAGCATCTCTTTGTCTTTTATTATTTTGCTACAGTTTCGTTTATTCTGGTAAAATTTTGACGGAGACTTATAGGGTCATGGCTGGAATCAAACTGCAAAATCCATATAAAATCACTATTCTTAATCGTAATAGGATATCTTTGTGTGCTTCTGAATGTCAAAAAGAAATAGGTATTTGCAATTCAGCCAATTTTAATGGAAAATCAAAATGCGAGTTAAATGAATACAGTCCATTAGATGAATTGTCTATTATTACTGAGGATACGGATTGGAAAATAATATATGTTGAAAACAGTAAGTATTTAAATGTAATTGGTATGTTTCATCATTGACATTTTCCTAATATATCGAGTCAGTAAGTCTCTATTTATTCATTTTGAAACTAAAGGGTACATTAAATGTTCCTGGAATGTGTTTTGGATTGGAAATATGTTACATTTCAAAACAGAAATTTGAACGTCATGTGTTTGCATATTTCAATTTTAAACTTAAATTGCGATTCCACTTACAGACCTTATTAATATTTCTGAATGCATTTCTAAGATTGATCAATACTTTGAGCTGGCATGTCAGTTAACTGTTAGTAGTCTCTTGTGATTTCATGTTTTTGTCCGTATATTTAGTTATTTCAGTTTCATTTTTCACAATTGACTCAGTCCTGTCGCCAACTGAATTTTACTGTTGTTACGATTGTTTTTTTCGATTTATCACATTGGCTGTAGGGGGAAGGTTTGGATCCAATAAAACTAATTTAACCCCGCCGCAGCAGGTTTGCGCCTGTCCTAAGTCAGGAATTTATTAAGCCTTTGTGTGTCTTGTCCTTTTTCTAGTTAGTTTACTTCATGTCTATAGGAGTCTAGGATGATGTTTATTTCGCTGGACTTGATTGCTCTTTGTTCAGGGGCCGACTCCGACCTGCCGTTGGGTGTGGGGTTTTCTCATCGTTCATTGAAGATCTTATGGTGGCTTTGA
>MJUU01042342.1:0-14990 GCA_002080025.1 Modiolus philippinarum
TAGAAGTTCTGGCACTTTTTATTTAAAAATAAAAGGTTTTTCCCTTAAATATTCATATAACTTCCAACGTAATTTGTGTTTGCAGTTGAATTCAAATGAATAAATAAAATAGTTTTGTATGAATTATAAAAAAGTAATTGGTATATTCCGAAAGAAAAAAAAGTCAGCTTTCTGGGGATGTTTTTAAAATCAAAATAAGTTTATGAAAAAGTCTGGCATTATTTATTTGAAAATTCAATATTTATGAAAAATTATAAAAAGTCATGTTATGATAGAGAGCTGTTATCAGTCATTACATACTACATGTAGCGGCATTTACTAGTATGTATATAGACAATGGAAGATGATTCTACTTTCATGGTTGAAACATTATCGAAATAAAAATTAAGACTTTAAAACTTTTTTTCTTTTATTTCATCTTTTCACTTACCAATTTTTTATTAAATATTTTTATTATTCAAAATTTATTTATTTGAGAAATGTTTCTAGATTATATATTTAATGTCATCCCATTCAAATTTAAATTGAAAACGTAGAAAAGTGCATTTTACACGTTACAAAGGAATAATGTGACATATTTATATAGTGACTTGGCGTTACATATGCTGAAAATATCAGATTTTAAATAGAACTCTCGTTTCGATCTTACATTTTGTTTTATTATTTTTATATTTCATTAATTTTGTAATGAAATCGGTGGGAATGAAAGCGGTTGCATCATTATTACAAGGACGTGTATTACAGGCTCTATGATTATAGGTCTCTGGTTATGACATGCAGCTATTGTTAAAATGATACAAATCAGTTGGCCACCAATAATTTGAATTTATGGCGTTTTGACAATCAAACAATTTGTGACAATTATCAACAAATGATACGTCATATAAGATATTGATGCTGAGACAGGAAACAATAACCCTAAATTCATTCAGAAAACTGCTGTCATCATGTCTGGTATTCACAATCTGCGTCCTAGAAAGAATAAAGACTAGAAAAAACTTTGTTACGGAGAAGAGTTGCCACCTGAACACAAGTTGACAAAGGTACAAAGAGTTGTTCTTCCAGAGACGTTCTATGTAGAAAGAATTATAGCTAAAAAGAAAAACAAGGAGAGGTAATCATTTTATACAAAAGTTGCTTTTTAACTAAAAAATCCGAAACGGGACAATTGATTTTAAATGTTTCTAATGAGTCTATGGTATATAACCATGTGTATTCCATAAGATTTTTTTATTTGTATATTTTTTCCAAATCCTACAAATATGAACCAAACCAAAATTATGAAATTTAATGGAACAAAGCAGGGACATATACTCCATGAATAAATGAACTCTTGTAAAGACTAATATGAAGTGCACGTTGTCTTTGAAACTTGATCCTTGGTCGGATTCTGATAATATTTACATGCATTAATTTACATATTTGTTTAATTTATTTAATCAACCTTCAGACTAATATTGATTTATAGATAACGTTCGACTGAGCTAATAAACAATTTCTTCAGATATTTGTGGCCATGGACGTGTGTCCTTGGCGTGACGTATATTGATTGACATATTAAAAGTTTTATTATTTTTGTTTGTTTGTTTGTTTATTTTTTTTTCTCCAATTTTTTTGGCAAAATGTGAGCATGCTTAATGAATGTAAGTATCATCAGGAACGTGTTATAAATGACCAATAATTGTGTAGTGAATTTTATAAAACAATACATTTAAATCAAGGAATTGTAAATTTGAATTCAAATTAGGACATTTTTATTCTGGTTATAGACTTGTATTTAACTCATGACATTGTCCATGGTCATGACTTATAAAAAGAGAAAACAGAATCTGCCCGAATTGTCATCAACTTCGGTATTTGGTTATTAAATATATTAGAAGATGAGGCTCACTTCTTTTATAAATGACCAAAATATGCTTCCATTAGAGAGGAATTTGAAAAACAAAATGTAAACATTTTTGAAATTGAAAATAATGAAAATGAACTTGAAAAACTTGCTAAAATATTGTCCCTATCGGTTCACTTGCAATATGTTGCTCCATTTATTAAAAAGTCGCTCATACTGAGAAAAGTGGGAAAATAATTGTATAGTTCACCACAGACAGTATTTTTGACAGATTATGTTTGTTTTTATTGTTTCTATTTTGCTTTCAACCCTTACGGATAAAAAATGTGCATTTCTGAATAGAGATTCAAATAACCACAGGCATTGTTTCATATATGAAACTAAAATAATAAACCCTCCCCTACCATATTTTATTTTCATATATGAAATAAATGCCTGTTTTTATAACATTAATTGATAATAATTAATTGATAATATTGATTGAAATTTCAATATAGAAAACATGTTTACTAGGTTGCGGATTATCTTTTTAAATTTCAATCGCTCAAAAATTGTTCTTCTTAATATCAGTTAATATATTCGATATATCCTTATGTATTGTTTCATGTCTTTCTCTTTTGGATTACCTATACGTTTCTGTGAACCATTCAATTTACAGAAGTTTCTATACAAAGTATACAAAGTCAAAACCTAACGCAACATTAAAGGAAAAACAATAAAATCAGATTTTTGAGTTAAAATGTTATATAAGGGGCACTTGAGACAATCGTAGATTGTAGGCTATGTTTTGAAATTTACATTATTAATCAGAACGGATGGGGGGGGGGGGGTAGATTGTGTACGCTGCCAAAACAAAAATGTTTTTTTGAACTTATATTATACTTGTAATTTTAACACGTGTTTCATCAAAATTACGTGAATATGAAATGATAACGTATCTGTCTAGAAATTGAAATACGGAACTTAAAAATTGTATTTTTCCGCCTCTATCTTTTTTGTCAACTTAGAAAATCTATGAAGTCATTACATGTACGATCTGTTTGTTTGAAAAGGGGCTGTAGAAAATGCACAATTTTGTTTTCCTTTTGGCATTCATCTCCTCTTAAACTACAATTACAACTAATAAAATTGAACTCAACCAATTGAATTGTATACATTCAAATGCTTCTTCATATTGAAATACACATCATCCCAAACTCTTCAAGATATATGTTTTCAAGTCTCTCTTCTTTTGCTTGTATGTTTTTAGGAAACGTAATATCTGATTAAGTGGTGTGACTACCCTATAACAACTTGGGAACCTGAAGGACATGTAAATCCAGAAGATTACTTTCCAGCTCATATACATCAGTATCGTTTGCAGTCAGCTGCCGATGCCTTTGAAAAGACCATTCAAACGCGACTGAAAAGGGGCAACAGAACCAGCACGTCTGTGATCCGATTTAACTTGACATCTATAGGTACTGTTTTCACACGGATCAGGAAGTATCATTACAATCATGTGAAGACATATCTAGACTGCCGTTGTCAGCTTATTGGAATAGTCGAATTGACAAAGCGGGAAATGGCCAAGAAATACGATTTCCTATGGTTGCGTCTGGAAAGGGTGTACTACCGCGAGAATGGCCAAGTAAACTTTAAACTTAAAAACCAGTTGAGACAGTGCGCATCACAACCGCAACCTGGAACGGAACTTTATTTGATGTTTCAGTGGATAATTTGTATATATGTTAGTCGGATGTTTTTATATAGATGTAAATAACAAAATGTCGGACAATTTATCTCCTTATGAAATCTGTAAATTTAAATCAAATGTAGAAATAGGGAGCCAATCGCCATCCTTGAAAAAGGAATTTGTTTCGCAAGACAAAGTAACATTAACTTTAGACTTTAATTACCGGTTTGTAAATGAACTAAGCAGATCAAAGTGTAAATACCCGCATTTTTCTTATATTACGGTTTTAAATACACAAATGACAGCAATTCAGCTAAAACAGCGAGAAAGATTAGAAGATCGTCTTAAACGGTTATGCTACGAAATTGCCTCTTCATATCGAAAATGTGATGGTGGAAGAAACAAACAAATTTTAGACGGGAAAATAAAGAAGGTTGCGATATTTGAAAAAGAATTGGTTAGCACTGTTGAGATTTCAAGTTCCCTATCAAAGTTTCGGGAGGAGAATGTCAATTTGATTCAGATGTCGCCTGCTCTTACGTGATCTGGAGGAGGCAGAAAAACAACGATCAAAGTTAGAAAAAGATCTAAGAGAACAGGAAGAATCGTTAAAAAGAGCCAACGACGACAAAGACAAGCTTTTAGAAAACCTAGGTAATATCCACATTTAATTTACTAAAACTCCATACATTTTTAACGAAGATTTTCATTTTCGGAAATTAACATATCTTTTCAGGGATTTTTAAAAAGACAAGTAAACCTCAGCAAGGTAAAGAAAAATTCAAATCTACCCAAATCCATGTTCATTTTAGTACTGTTCGCTACGGGAGACTGAAAGGAGTTTTTGCATTATTCATTGCAAGATTTGGTGCATCATAAACAATTTGTAAATTTAGCATTGTAAAAAACGAAAATTGTGGTATTCATAAGTTAAAAAAATGCATACATAGCTGATCCAGATTTTGTTCATTATTGGAGACTGACGAAGGACTATGAACATAATGCATACAGTATTAAATGTAAAATGATTTTCATTTATTATTTTTTTTAAACGAAGAACGGTGCATTTATCTACCGAAAAAGTAATATAGAAATTCCCGGAACTGGAAATTTTGAAATTCCTAAAATTCCCGGAAATGAAAGTCGTCCATTTTTGTATCGAGGGTGTTGAATTTAAAAGTTGATTTATATCATCGTGCAACACCATTGCGGTCGTGTTTGAAATGTGCACTGAATTAAGTTACGTGACCGTCATCAAAAATTTATAGTTCAAAATTAAAGAATTGTCGTGTAGAATTATAATGAATAAATTGGAATAACCAAACCTTATTTTCTTGGGCATTTTGTTTTCTAGTATGGATTATTTCTGAAATAAGAAAGTCATTTTGCAAACCGTGATAAATAGTCTTTGCAATAAATTTGGTTAAATATTATAATTTTTAGTAATTGGTTGCTAACTATAGACCTTCAACATTTTTAAAAAGTATATTTTAACGACAATGCAGTAATATTAGTCAGCCGTCGATTATGGGAATTAACATCTTTTTGAGCGTGGGACACCGAACTCAAACACAAGGGCTCTGGGCTCCAATACTAGGGATCCGGGCTCCATCACTAGAGCTCCGGGCTAAAATTCAAGGGTTCTGAGCTCAAACACTAGGTCTTCGGGCTCCATCACTAGGACTCCGGGCTCCAACTCAAAGGTTCCGTGCTCCATCACTAGAACCCCGGGTTCCAACTCAAGGGTTCTGAGCTCCAACACTAGGGCTCCGGGCTCCATCACTAGGGCTCCGGGCTCCAACACAAAGGTTCCGAGCTCCAACACTAGGGCTCCGGGCTCCACTCACTGGGCTCCGGACAACACGCAAATGGGCTTTGGGCTCTCAGATAGAAGTACAGCTCGTGTTACTACCTCAGTCGAGACACGTTTAGCTTGCGTAGGGAAAATTGAAAACATTCTGTAAATGAATAATGAATAAAAATGCCTATCAATTTCAAGATAGTTTAAAATGTATATTTATTTCAGGGATCACTAGAAAAATTGTAGATGGTGGAAGCAACAATGGGGAAGAATTTTCTGACGCCGCAAAAACCCAGTGTTATCGAATTGAACTTTAAAAACGAGAATCGACAAAGCTCTTCGGTTCGCTGAATCGTACGGATTGAAGCCGTCCTCCGTAAAACTTTTGGCAAAAGATGGAAGTGCGATAAAAGTAAATTTGTTTGAAGACGAAGAACATATTCAGTTAGAAAAAAAT
The DNA here is from genome assembly GCA_002080025.1 of Modiolus philippinarum. Taxonomy (NCBI): domain Eukaryota; kingdom Metazoa; phylum Mollusca; class Bivalvia; order Mytilida; family Modiolidae; genus Modiolus; species Modiolus philippinarum. Next base: position 5,780 of record MJUU01042342.1, read on the forward strand.
GAAGGAGATTTTATTTATTTTGGACAAATTTAAAGTCAGCGATCAGGCATACCAAACCGATGACCTTCCAAAATTAAATAGTATTGCACATCTCCGGGAGCAAACAAACAGCCTGTTTATCGTTCATCCTACCCCTGGTGAAACACTCGGTGCCTTCGTGAGTCTAAAATCAGAACTTCAAGATTATATACGACAACTGACATAGGAACCGACCGAGAAAATAAAAATCAAGATATCTGGTGACGGGACAAAGGTGACTAGGATTTCAAATTTCGTAATTTTATCTTTTAACATTATCAAGGATTCTGGTACAACGACAGATGGACAACGAATTTTGGCAATCGTTAAAACAACAGAAAACTATGACAATATTTCAAAATGCCTCGCACCGGTCTTTTCTGAAATTTTGACATTTAACAAAATCTGGACATACAGAAGCTATAGTTAATCGTCATATAAGTGGGAGGCTGATACAGCATTAAACCTGGTTTAACCCATCATTTAATTTATAAAATGTCCGTTCCAAGTCGGGAATATGACGGCTTGGCTCAAATGTTCTGTGCTAGGTGCTGTTGTACTTTTTACGGATTTCCCTTACTGGTCTTTCCTTCTAATTCTGTATCGAGTTCATGTGGTTAAAATGACATTGATCATACAGCTGTTCCTTTTCTTTATATTGGCATCCATGTTGGAACAAAAAAATTATTTGTTTTTGAAAATCGAATGTACATGACACAATCAACAAACGATATGAACAAATAAATAAATATAAAATTGATCCTCTAGATTTTCAGGGGGTTAATGCAAATAAGCTCATTGTGCTAAAAATTGAAATCAATTTGAATAAAAAAACCTGGATAGTGGGAATATGTACATGAAATATACAGAAGACAGGGTACAGTAAGAGAAGGCACACAAAAAATGACATCGCCAGGATTGTCAAAGAAACACTCGAATCCATTTCATGTCAATATGCAGATTCTAATCTCTATCACTGAAATCAAGACTTCTATTGTCAAAATACATCGCAATATACAATACAGAGAAAAATTAAATGCAACAATATTTTATTCACGTGTTCGAACTTCAATATGTGAACATCCTTCAGGAACTACACATTTTACTACGATGGTCAAAGTTTTTGCACATTGTCTATTGAAAAAAAATTCTGTCATTTATCTGTTGCTTGTCACAAACATTTTATGTTTTTTTGACAATGAAGAATTTAAATGTGTACAGGTCTTTCCAAATATTTAAACAAAAACAATGTGCAAATCTGCGTCTGTTGTAGTAAAATGGTAATAAGGAAAATTAAAGGGATATTGATTGTCTACAGGAGACATACATCATCATGTATCATCCGTACAGGGGATATAAGTACCAAGACTGGTTTTCATCTAAATTTCAATGCCGGTTACAAAACGTAATTTAGAAAGATGGGTCGAGGAGTGCTCGCCGCTAAACTGCCGGCTAGCTCAAGGATCCTAGTCTGCTGGTAAAACACTGTCGCTCTACGGAATAATAATCAAATTCAAAACTTCCCGAAGGGTTTGGTAAAGAATAAATATGGATTTCAGTAGACATCGGCAGCATCAGTGCGAGGGCAGTATAATTGTAAAATCTTCAGGTCATTGGATTCCAAAGCCAATTTAACGGAATTATGAAGAACATCCGGTTAATATCCCCTATTACGTAAAGAATATAAGTTACGTCCAAGTTTTTCTGGATTTTTTTTTATCATTTTGACATTTTTAACATTTCCGTAAAAACGAGGGTGAGAAATGCCTTTAGTAATAAGCTGTTTCCGAGTCGCATTATATTTAGATACCAAATGTTCATATCTTCTATAAACTTCTTAAATGTGTTTATCAATCTATGAAATCTGTAACCTTGTTGTAATAGTTTGAATGTGATAGTAAGGTTACGTTCATTTAAGTCGTCAAGAGTAGATCAGACGCGTGCGATTCGTACCAGTTGAGATATATACACCCAGTATGATGGTGCTGCAGGAATGTCGCCATCGAGAAAAGGGAAATTGGTAATAGTGAAATAAAAACCATCCCTTTTATCATAATTTTAGTTTTAATTTTTCCAGAGTCAGCGATGATAGTTAGATCGAGAAATGGGCAGTATTTAGAATCATTGTTTGCTTTATTAAGTTTCAGTTCTTGTGGGTAAGTCCTTGATGAGGTCGACATAGTCTAAAAACTGAAGATTGTCAATAGTAAGGATATCGTCGATATACCTGCTGTTATCGTTGAAAATTGAAATAAGTTGATTACTGTTTTGCATGGTTCCTGTAGTTTTTTAATCAAGTTCCGTTCGTAACAGAACAGGAAAAAATCTGCAATGAGAGGTGCAGACTTGCACTGACACCATTGAAGACTTTTATGAAACGGAAAAAAAGAAATATATAGGTCTGTGTGATTTTAACGAAGATATAGAACATTGAAAATTTGGCAGTAAATGGATTTTTCTGGATTTTCCCTTAATCTTAGATTAGAACTATTTTTTGTCTAAAAGTTAGGAAGTTATATCAAGGATTTTATGAAAACTTGTTCTATATAAGACATTCATGAAAGAATAAGTGGGGGTCTGTATGCAAAATTGTTTAAGCCATTGAACTGGAGAAAGTCATTGTTTAAGCCATTGAACTGGAGAAAGTCCGAGGAGTTCCGAAATCTGACACAAATTCAAAATTGTGACGGGTGAGCCACCTTAAGCAGAGAAACTTAACATGGTCACTAGACCGTGACTCTGAGGTCATTTCAAAAGTCTTTTGCCAGATTGACATGTACTACCCAAGACCAACCTAGATACCAAATATTACCAACCTACCACTTCCAGTTATTGAGAAATGGATTTCAGCAGAGAAACTTAGCGTGGCGGCTAGACCGTGAAATATTGAGGTCAAGGACAAAAGTCACCTGCCAGAGTGACATGTACTACCCAAGACCAACCTACATACCATATATTATTAACGTGGCTACTGGACCGTGCAATTAAGGTCAAGGTCACGTGACTTTATGTCGGTCAGGTAGCACTTGACTAGTACTACCACTGGAAAAATATGATGTTCCTACATTAAAGGTTTTCAAAATAGCCTGTATTTAGTAAAAGATACTTTGCACGCCTATATCTCGCTTTCCGCGACTTTTGTCGCGGGCGAAGCAAAAATTAATGTAACTTATTTCACCATGTTAACATCTCTTGAATATGATTTTGTTGTCCTTTCTTGTCAAAAATATCGTGCAATAAAAGATATTCACCTCTTGAATGTTTAAATCTTTAAATCTATAGTTACTATGGAATTTTTCGAAAATAATGTTGTTACGAAAGACATGAAAGTTACTTCGTGTTATCGATGTCATTTATTTCATCTTTAGAACATAACTGCACTAACCTTGGGTACCGTTGATAGGGTCATTTTTGACATATAACTTTGTTGCTAAGGACCACTTATGACACTGTTTTATTAAGACATCAATACCTATTCTGAAACTAAATTTCATTGAAATCAAACAATGTTGAGTTTTCCTGCCTTTTTGACAATGATGAATGACACACAATTTTCGACACCTATTTTGAAGTCGCAACATCAATATCTATTTTGATACCAAATTTCATTAAAATTGGACACTGTTGAATTTTCTGCTCTTTTTGCCATTTTGAATATGGTAGTTGCTAGACCAAGTAATTAATGTCAAGATCAAAGGCCATACTGAAGACAACTATTAACTACAAAAGAGCAACCTGTTTATCAAGTAAAAGCTTTCTGTTCTTGAGATGCTCATCAGAAAAAACTTACCTGGTCATGATAACTAGACCATGAAATTGAGGTCAAGGTTGCAAGACATGAGACGGATAGTCATGTACTTCATATATTTATTATTATATGACTTTAAATATACAAGATTCTGATTGGATAAATCAGTACTTCGCTTTCCCTTTCAAAATGTGATGATCACCGCGCAATTTAGCACGTGAGGTTAACATCACTTTTAAACACCTCAGCGTGTACCCATTAATAGTAATAGGGAAAATCCTAGTTTTTAATGTGATGATCATCGCGCAATTTAGCACGTGAGGTTAACATCACTTTTTAACACTTCAACGTGTACCCATATATAGTAACAGGGAAAATCCATTTCGGCCCAAAGTAGAAACAGCGTCATGATTAAACTGTTTAAAGAAGGAAAGGCAAAATTAAAACGTAAAACGGTAAACAACTATTCATATAATAAAACAATTACTGACTTTTGATTTCGGTTAAAACCACAATTTAACAACCCTCGAGATCTGATAATTACCTCAGCTGTAAACGGCCTCGGTAATAATCACATCTCTTGGGTTGTTAAATTGTGGTATTAACCTCATCAAAAGTCATAAATTGTATAATATCATTGCTATATCACTTTGAGTGATCAAGAAACTAGCCTTGTCAAAAAACTGACTTTGTCTCATGTATATTTACTCCTATTGTTAATGATCACTTAATCATGAAATCTAATGTCAAGATTATATGCCATATGACAGACAGTCTTGAACCGACTAAAACAATTATAGTATAACTAATTGACCTTCGTGAATATCTATATAAATGTCACTAGTGTCGCATAACGCAGGATTAAACGAGTTTGGGAACTTTGTTCCGCAACGAGTTTAATCCACTGCATTGATACACATGAATTACATTTTTATTGATATTTATGATGCTCGATTCTTATGTTTTTTATCACATAGATTTCTACTCAAAAACTGAGATTTTAGATGCAGATTATTTTTGTCCATTTTTGCCATTTGTTTACTTGACCACGACAGTGAAGAGATATTTTGACGTCACTTCATTAAGACGTCATCCAGTGACTAGAAATCCTTTATTTTCACCGGTGAAAATATGACATTATTTAACTGTGAAAACTTGATAAATCACTGCTATATTTATAATAAACACGCATATAAAATACTTTTGCCAAGTTATTTACAGTTATTGAAAAACTGATATACTCAAGACATAAATAACCTGATCAAGGTAAAAAAATCATGTAACACTCAATAGCAACCTACATTCAAAATATCACTCCCCTATCATATAGTTGTTGAACTAGAAAATGTGTCAGCAAGACACGGAAGCCCAGCCAATAAATTTATTGCAAACTGTATTGTGATGAAATGCAAAATTTAAACAAAGTCATTCAACCATAAAATGTAGTTCATGGACACCAAATTTATTGTGAAATAGCCAGATCCCCTTTGAATGAATGTAACAGTAAGATATTGTGATGCTGCAATGCATAATTGTTGAAAAATATACTTAAATGCAAAACTTAACCAAAGTCACTGAAGCATAATATTTAGGGCAAAGCCACCTAATTTCAATGATTTGGATAGTACTCGTCAAGGCAATTAATTAGATGAAACATTACTGTCCTATAATGTGTAGTTGTGGAGAAATGGACTTTAACGTAAAACTTAATCAAAGTCACTGAAGCATAAAATGTAGGTCAACGAGGCAAACTTCCTAGTGAAGTGTCTGTAGTACTAGCAAATATCTACCCACTGGCCTAATATAATTATTCTACCTCTTTTAGTTTCTGAGAAATGTACCTTAATGTAAAACTTAACCGACCGTACAGACGGACAAGGGTAACACTATATGCCCCTTCCACATTCATAGGTGCGGCATAAAAATTAAAAATCAGATAAACTTGATGCAATAACTGCATCATAATTTGAAATCAAACTGAAAAGTCAAGGTATGACAGCTACATTTATGTGCCAATCAAGAAAACTTGCATACCAAATATCATTGACACTCCATATTGATATTCAGAAACATAAAATGTTCACAAAAGTGTTGCCATGTTCACTAGGCTACAAAATTGGTGTCAAGTTCAAAAGACATATAATAGACTATTATGAACTAATCAAGATCAGTTTATACATGATTGATTGATTGATTGAATATTGTTTAACGTCTACTGAGCAATATTCCAGCTATATCAGGACGAGAACAAGTTTGTTAATAAATAATCACTTTGGGCTATGGAAAGGTCATGGGACGGGAAAAGTTTATACATGAAATATCAACTTATGGAACTAATCACTAAACATAAAGGTCACATGATTTTGTGCCTGTAAGGTATAGCTAGATGTAAACAAACAATGGACTGATTTCTTACATGAAATAGTTCTCAAGATATACTGCATTATAGTTTAAGTCTACATAAGGGTCTAGGTTGTCATCATAATTGCAGGCAGATATCTTGCTTTCCACAACTTATGTCTCAACATGGTCAATTGGCCATGAAACTGAGACCTAGGTCAGAAGCCATATTATGGCTATATATACTACTCAAGCAGCCTACATGGACCATAAAAAGGGGATCAAGGCAAATGAATAACAGTTCAACTGACAGTATATGAATATGATGTTTTTACATCAAAAGGTTGTCAAAGCCTGCCAAAAGAAGTTTAGGGGCATTAAGTTTTGCCTTTGTTCTTCATTCCTTCCTTATCAATCATGCAATTTTCCCCGACTTTTTTTAAGACCTCTTGAGACATTGATATGAGATTTAGTATTTCAATTTCTCTAATGATATGTCAAGTTTAAACTGGTTTTGACCCGTTAGATAAATTTTCTTTATTCAACGTATGTTGAATAAAGCCCCGTGCTATTTCCCGCCAAATCTTTTCGGAATGCTATTCTCGGTGTTTATCATCTATCATTAGAGAAAAAGATTACACCACTTTATCCCGTTTATTACCATATTTTATCCACTCTCGATAGTTAAATTTAAAAATTTTAAAATGCTCGGCAAGCCTCGCAATTAAAATTTTAAAATTTAACTATCTCTAGTGGATAAAATATGGTAATGAACGGGATCTTGTGGTGTAATCTATATTTCTCTTTTTCTTGGCGTGTTAACCCAGTTGGTTAAAATTTTGTATTATTTTTAATCCACACGTTGGTTAAATTTCTGTGTGATGTTTCCCACAAAGTTTCATTTCATTCATAAAGTCTATTGTGACATCATCATTACTAAAGTCTATTGTGACATCATCATTATAAGGCTTTGAGATAGCCCAACAAATGTTGACAATCATGCTGAACCATTGAATATGCACTTGAAACACAGTAAGAGTAATTGGAGAAAAAAACAAGAGCTGTCGCCGAATGGCAGCCAGTTATACCCCCGCTCATTGAACCCTGAATCAATATGGCGATGCTAAGGTAAGTATGTGTGGACATAATACAAGTGTGGACACAGTACAAGGGTGGACACAATACAAGCATTGGCATAGTTGCAGTGATAATTAAGCTGAGAAATCCTTGACGAAAAATTTAACTATATGGCTATAATGGGAAAAATCAAAGTTTTTGTCAAACAGGAAGTAGATGAGTTATGCACTTGAAAAGGGGAGATACCGTACAACTTATCACACCCAAGCTTCAGACCAAATATCAAAACATTACTACAAAGACAAGCTGAGAAATCCTTGACGAAAAATTTCAATTATGGCTATAATAGGAAAAATCAAAGTTTTTGTCAAACGGGAAGTAGATGAGTGACGGACTTGAAAAGGGGAGACACGGTACAACTCATCATGCCAAAGCTTCAGACCAAATATCAAATCATTACTACATACACAAGCTGAGAAATCCTTGAAGAAAAATTTCAATATATGGCTATAACGGGAAAAATCAGAGTTTTTCGTCAAACAAGAAGTAGATGAATTATGCACTTGAAATGGGGAGACACGGTACAACTCGTCATACCTAAGCTACAGACCAAATATCAAATCATTACTACATACACAAGCTGAGAAATCCTTGATGAAAAATTTCAATATATGGCAATGATGGGAAAAATAAAAGTTTTCGTCAAACAGAAAGTAGATGAGTGACGGACTTAAAAAGGGGAGACACGGTACAACTTATCATGCCAAAGCTTCAGACCAAATATCAAATCATTACTACATACACAAGCTGAGAAATCCTTGACGAACAAGAGCTGTCCCCGCTCATTGAACACTGAATCAATACGAAGTGCAAATTTAAGTGTGTGCTAATACAATACAGGTGTAGACACAGTTCAAGTATGGACACAAAACAAGTATGAACCAAAAATTTTCAATATATTGGTATAATGGGAAAAATTGATGAAGTCCAACAGGAAGTAGATGATTGACTGACTTGAAAAGGGGAGACACGGTACAACTCATCATACTTAAGCCTCAGACCAAATATCAAATCATTACTACATACACAAGCTTTGAAATCATCGACAAAAATTCTCAATATATGGCTATAGTGGGAAAAATCAAGTTTTCGTCAAACAGGAAGTAGATTAGTGACAGATTTCTAAAGGGAAGACACCGTACAACTCATCATACTTAAGCTTCAGACCAAATATCAAATCATTACTACATACACAAGCTGAGAAATCCTTGACGAAAATTTTCCAGATATGGCTATAATGGGAAAAATCGAAGTTTTAGTCAAACAGGAAGTAGATGAGTGACAGACTTGAAAATGGGAGACACGGTACAACTTATCATACTTAAGCTTCAGACCAAATATCAAATCATTACTACATACACAAGCTGAGAAATCCTTGACGAAAATTTTCAAAAATGGCTATAATGGGAAAAATCAAAGTTTTCGTCAAACAGGAAGTAGATGAGTGACAGCATTGAAAAGGGGAGACACAGTACAACTCATCATACTTAAGCTTCAGACCAAATATCAAATCATTACTACATACACAAGCTGAGAAATCCTTGATGAAAGATGTTCCGGACGGACGGAGGAACAGACGGACAGACAGACAGACAAGGGTAAAACAGTATACCCCCTCTCCTTCGGAGCTGGGGTATAAAAATTTCAATATATGGCTATAATGGGAAAAATCAAAGTTTTCGTTAAACAGGAAGTAGATGAGTGACAGACTTGAAAAGGGGAGACACGGTACAACTTATCATGCCAAAGCTTCAGACCAAATATCAAATCATTACTACATACACAAGCTGAGAAATCCTTGACGAAAAATTTCAATTATGGTTATAATAGGAAAAATCAGAGTTTTCGTCAAACGGGAAGTAGATGAGTGACGGACTTGAAAAGGGGAGACACGGTACAACTCATCATGCCAAAGCTTCAGACCAAATATCAAATCATTACTACATACACAAGCTGAGAAATCCTTGA
>MJUU01042343.1:0-47439 GCA_002080025.1 Modiolus philippinarum
AATGAGTTTTCCAACTGTATTGCCTTTAAATGCCTTTTTTAAATCATGGAAATAACTCTGGAAATGTGTATATAATTTATCATAATTCCCAAAGTCTCAGTTTTACTCGCATATTTTCCCAATTGTATGTGTATCGGGTCCCTTCCCCAAAATAGTCGGAAAATCCTGCAGTAAGAACTGAGGTTAGACCAGGTGTGCCGGCAAAGCTTAGCGGTTATTCATTAATCAAGTTTTAAGTGGATTTTTTTTTATGTGGCAATCTAAGTGTCTGGTTTCATATCTGTTAAAATTATGGCAGCTTTTTTTTTGCCACCTAAACTCAGTTCAATTGTAATGCAAAAACCTTTCCTGGGGAACTTTACATGCATCCTTTTGAAGAGTTAATGCTATCATGGTGATTCTTTATATCTTCTCTATTCTTGATGTCAATATTTACACGACCCTTAACATCATTAGTTGCTCCAAAATGATCCATGTTCGAATCTTGAATTTTCTCACGTCCTCGTTTTCCGAAATATAGCATAATATCAATATGCAACATCAAAATATTTGTAAATTTTGTTGAAAACTAAGCAGTATCTTCTTGATACAAAATCTCTGTCCTGAGCCGATTTAGCTTTAAATTTAGATCATATTGGTTTTTGTCTCGCCAGCGACGAAAGTCGCTGAAAGCGAGACATAGGTATTACTTTCCGGCGGCGGCGGCGGCTATGGCTGCTACGGCGGCGTTGTAAACCTTTTCTAAAACCTTAATAATTTTTTAACTGTAATGGATGCATAGATCATCTTTGGTCCACAGATGCCATAGGTTACGAGCTTTCTAGCATCACATGTTTCAGATGACCTTGACCTTGTCTTCATGGTTCAGTGACTCCATGAAAATTGCGACATAGTTTCACAGTCAAGTTATTTTCTCTGTATTTGTTATGCATAAATCCATTAAATTTAGTATATTGATGCATCTTAGTGGGTACATGCTAGTTTGCCACTTGTCAAGTGACATTGACCTCATTTGCACTTTTCAGTGACTTTGTAAATATTGCGACATAGTTTTACATTCAAGTCAATTTCTTAGCCATTGTAATGTGTAGAGATACCATATTTGGTGTTATGCTTCATTTTAAAGAGTACATGCTAGTCTGACACCTGTCATGTTACCTTGACCTCAATTTCATGGTTCAGTGACTTTGTTATTATTTTTACATTTATATCCAATTCTCAGCTATTAAAGATCCTAGACTCTTCATATTAGGTTTATTGTTTCATACTAATAGGTAGATGCCAGTCTGACACTTGTCAAGTAACCTAGACCTTCATTTCATGGACCAGTGACTTTGTTAAGTATTTTACATTGATGTCCATTTCTCAGCAATAAAGAAGCTAGACTCTCCATAATAGGTTTATTGCTACATATAAAAGGATAAATGCCAGTCTGACCCCTGTCAAGTAACCTTGACCTTAATTTCATGGTCCAGTGACTTTGTTAAATTTTTACATTGATGTCCATTTCTCAGCAATTAAGGAAGCTAGACTCTCCATATTAGGTTTATTGTTACATATTAAGGGTTAAATGCCAGTCTGACACCTGTCAAGTAACATTGACCTTAATTTCATGGTCCAGTGACTTTGGTAATTCTTTACATTGATGTCCATTTCTAAGCAATTAAAGAATCTAGACTCTCCATATTAGGGTTATTGTTACATATTAATTGGTATATGCCAGACTGAGACTTTTCAAGTTACCTTGACCTTAATTTCATGCTCCAGTGACTTTGTTGATTTTTTATATCTTGATGTCCAATTCTCAGCAGTTAAAGAACCTTGACTCTCCATATTAGGTTTATTGTTACATATTAAAGGATAAATGCCAGTCTGACACCTGTCAAGTAACCTTGACCTTAATTTCATGGTCCAGTGACTTTGTTAAATTTTTACATTGATGTCCATTTCTCAGCAATTAAAAAACGTAGACTCCCCATATTAAGTTGATCTTAAAGTTGAATCAGGCATTAATTTTCTTGACCTTCTGTATTAGGTTTATCATGTGTAAACGATGATGTTTATATTCTGGCGAGACGTTTCTGTGTCTACACTTGTTTGTTCTCTATCAGTTTTGAACATCTTTGAGTTTATGGTCTTCCAACGTTTAGATTTTATTTGCACTGAAGAGACATAAGTTGTCGAAATGCGCATATGCAGAAAATAAATGAAAATCAACTTCATTATTAAGTTATTTGTTACCACTGGGTAGATGCCTCTGCTGGTGGACTGTTAGTTCCTGAGGGCATTCACCAGCCCAGTAGTCAGTACTTAGGTGCTGTCCCGAAATCCAATTCCATTCTGAACCTGGCAATTTTTGTAAATTTTGTTGAAAACTAAGAAATTTCTCCATCATGCAAATCTCTGTCCCTAGCTTATTTTGGTTTTAAATTTAGATCAAATGGTTATCTGTTCTCTATCAGTTTATGAACATCTCCGAGTTTATGGTCTTCCCATCGTTTAAATTTTATTTGCACTGAAGAAACATAAGTTGTCAAAATGTGCATAGGCAGAAAATAAATTCACAGCAACTTCTGTATTAAGTTGTCGACAAAGACCTTTCCCTGCAGTTAAACTTTTTCACTGAGATCAAAGCACTGATACATTTTATATAGCTCGTCCTGTTCAATTGATGGATAATGCTGTATGCCACCTAAGTATTTACGCTTCAAGTCTTTACAATGGCAGAATGCCATTCATAATAATAACTGAATTTTAAGTAACATGAGTAACGTTTGCCATTTTCTTGGCGGGCTTCAATCTACATTTTTAAAGATAGGGTCATTGAAGCTTCACTAATATTTCTAAATCGCAAAGAGGCTTTTTAAAGTTCTCATGGCTGAATCAGTGGCTCATTCTCTTTCATAATTCTCTAAAATTGTGCTTCGTTCATTGTTGCAAAGCGTTTTTATCAACTGCACGGTCATGGAGGCTGCCGCAGTCTGGCAATTTCGTGTTTATAAGTAATCGTTAGTCGATTTATAAAGCATGACGCGCCATTATAGACCGATCAAAATTGATAATTGAATGAATTTTAGGAGAATTGTTTTATATTTTTAACCTATAGAAATTTAATCAAACCTATCTTCAAATAATAGTTCATGATGCAACAAAAATAATGCAATCAAGTTTTTGTTTAACTTATTTTATTGCCTAAAAGAACACTTAGATTTAATTCAAGTTATTACAATAAACAAAGCTACCATTAATAATATAAAATTGCAAGACGACAGCAATATGATTTACCAATATAATTTTCGTGGAACACGAATGCTCTGTTTCAGGTCTCGTCTTTTCAATAAATGTATGAGTATATATGAACTATACCTTACTAGAAATCGGTTACCGTTACGGAGAAATTTACATGTTTATTCAAGTCGTTTTTATTTATCGACCTGCGTTCGTAGTTCCAAGATTCAGTTCCGTATTGCAAGATACCGGCGCGAATTTACACCTATTTCTATTTTCAGTTTTAGTTCTATTTTAAGGTTCCTTTCATTGTTAGCTGCTATCACTTTTACTTTGGTATCACAACATAAAACGAGTATCCTTAGCAATTTAATACAGAATAATTATTTTTGGAGTAAAACTGGACCAATTTATATATCAAGTCTAAACTTTTGATTATATGCTTTTGAATGTCTTGGTTTAGTTTTGACTCATACTTACCTCTCCGGAGCATCTGATGTCACTCTCAGTTTCACTGGAGTTTACACTGTGATATAGTCGGTATAGTCATTGTATCCGACGCAAGCGTATAACGCACTACAGTTGGGTTCAGTCATAACATCTTACAAAGTTGAATTCGTTCTGACTAAAAAGTCATGGCCAAGAACAGTACTAGTTCTTAATTCGGTCATAAGCTGCTCTAAAAGCAACCGTTTGGGGCCAATGGCCCAAAAAGCGAATTTTGATGTCCGAATTTGGGTTTTTTGCTTATAGCTCAAATACAATTGAAGATACAAACTTATATTCAATACAAACAAAATATTCAGGAAGACATGACCTTCAAAATTAGGTCAAGGTCTAAGGTCAAGGTCACAGTCAATTTTTTTCTTGTTTAAGAATCAATAAATGTACATATTTTATTGAGAATGTTGGTCTTATCGATGAATCAATTATGAGAACATTATGACGCAACTTCAGGGAAAGACCTATCAATTGTTCTTCGAACAATTGACATACTAGTTCTTCTTCTTCTTTTCTGCCACATTGTCATGGGATAAACTCAGAAACCATAAGAGATAGCTGAAGAATTGTAAAGGCAAAAATGTTTGTTAGGTCATGACGGACCTTCATTACATTTGGACCGAAAATCTACGATGGACCGTTCATGAGTTATGCCCCTTGCAAATTTCGCCCCATCTCTAAGTACGTTTTTCTCGAAAATGATAAGAGATAGAAACCTGGAACCTTTTCCATTCAACTTATGTGATATGTGTTACATCTAAAAATGCTAAGGTCAAGGTCAAAGGTCAAGGTCACAACCAAAAATCGTATTTCATGTTAAAGTATCAATAAATGTATACATTTAGCTTACAATGTTGGTTTTTAGAACTTTCTGACGCAACTTCAGGGAAAGACCTAGCAATAGTTCTTCGAACAATTCGCCGTGCGCGGTCCCGGCTGAAGAATAGGCCCGCAGCATCCTCTGAGCTTGGAGTATGAGCCATCCTAACAGAGGACCCCGAGGGAACCCCGGGATATAGAAATAGGACTCAGTATCTCCGGCTTGCGGGGTGTGACCCCTCCTAAACGGAGGCTGACCCCGAGGGTCCCGGGATATAGAAATAGGACCCATTCCGTGGTTGTGCGGGATTAATAAATACACAACNCCTATCAATTGTTCTTCAAACAATTGACATACTAGTTCTTCTTCTTCTTCTTTTCTGCCACATTGTTATGGGATAAACTCAGAAACCATAAGAGATAGCTGAAGAAGTGTAAAGGCAAAATGTTTGTTAGGTCATGACGGACCTTCATTACATTTGGACCGAAAATCTACGATGGACCGTTCATGAGTTAAGCCCCTTGCGAATTTCGCCCCATCTCTAAGTACGTTTTTCTCGAAAATGATAAGAGATAGAAACCTGAAACCTTTTCCATTCAACTTAGGTGATATGTGTTACATCTAAAAATGCTAAGGTCAAAGGTCATTGGTCACTTTGAACTTTGACCTCAGACCTTGTTATTGGATTAACTCGGAAACCGTAACAGATAGCTGATTAAATGTAATTGCAAAAATGTGTGTCACGTTGAGATCTATATTTGTTTCATGGGTCCGAAATGATTGGACCAACCGTTTTGGGCCTATGGACCAAAAACTTGATGTCCGAAATCGGGTTTTTTGCTTATAGTTCAAATACCATTGAAGATACAAACTTATATTCAAACAAAAATTGTTCAGGAAGACATGCCCTTCAAAATAAGGTCAAGGTCAAAGGTCAAGGTCACAACCAAAAATCGTATTTCATGTTAAAGTATCAATAAATGTATGCATTTAGCTTACAGTGTTGGTTTTTAGAACTTTCTGACGCAACTTCAGGGAAAGACCTAGCAATTGTTCTTCGAACAATTGACATACTAGTTTAATTTACGATTTGTATTTTATAAAATAATATTATAAATTTACAAAAAGCTCGCAAACTTCGTATTTCGGGTATCCCATTTCAAGAAGGGAAATAACTTTTGTTTGAAATAAACTTCGATAAACAGGTAAAATAACCATGATGTAGAAATAATTGCTAGAAGAACTCCATTATCCAAACGGATGTGTATAGTAGATTGATAAGAAAGTATATGCACTTTAACAGATGGAATATTTATCACTTCCGATCGTCACAAAGACAGTCCTTGTCGGTTTATAACTACCGTATGACCACTTTTAGAACTGCTCTGTCGTTTAATCACTTTTAGAACTGCTCTATCGTGTGACAACCTTTGGAACTGTTATAAATTAATTTAGAGCTGTGACCATTTTATGACCAAATTTAGAACTGTGACAATTTTTAGAACAGCTTCTTCGTTGAACCGATCATGACCGCTTTACGAACTGTTCTGAATATTTTACGAAAGGATATGGAGTAAATGAACATAATTTTAATGAGCTGTATGGCCATTTTGGAAATTAAATCCTCATCAGCAGCACTAGAACCCAAACAAAGGAAATCTTGAGTTAACTTAAAGCTATGATCATTTTTAGACCGTTTCTAGATTTTTCTATGACTGCACTAAGTTAGCTTCAAGGTAGCTTAAACTGATTCTATATTAA
Organism: Modiolus philippinarum; assembly: GCA_002080025.1. Taxonomy (NCBI): domain Eukaryota; kingdom Metazoa; phylum Mollusca; class Bivalvia; order Mytilida; family Modiolidae; genus Modiolus; species Modiolus philippinarum. Next base: position 6,311 of record MJUU01042343.1, read on the forward strand.
TTTAGATTTAACCTGCACGAGAGGTTACGTCCGCACCCAACTGTATATTTTCTAGCGCAAATTATTCGACAAATTGTTTATAAAAATGTTACTACTATTACCTTGATGTTGATCAATGAGATTGCAAAAACGATTTAGAAATCCATGCATTCAATCATTATTTAACCAATGTACAAATGTTAAAATCATCTAATTATAAGCTACTGTCTTCTCTACCGTATCAATCTTGCTATTGTGAAATAGAATCATTTATTACAGAACATAAGGACAGCTAGCAGCAATTGTATCCATATTACACATCTATTTCCGGACTCCCAAACAAAAAACTATCGATCTCACAAGATGCATAAAAAGGTCATAAAGTCATTGGTTGGTGTTAGTAATGACTGAAAAACCAGATAGTTATCAGAATAAAAGAACGTTGCATAATTTTCAGAACAGAAAATAAAAAAAAACTCTTTTATAACATAGTTGACGTACATTTATTCAAATATTTCTTCCTAGAATGTTTCTTTTTTAAACTTTTAATGTATAATTACTTTATATTCAAAATTAACTAAAGAAAAATAAAGAAAATCAAGTTCTATGCATAATTTCCCAAAGATAAAACTAGCAATCCCAATAGAAAAACATCTTTTTGAAAACTTAATTTTCTAAATATAAGTTTCAGTAAATACTTGTACTTGAACTTTTGAAATCATAGTAGACAACATCTCATTGGTAAACCAATGAAGTCATATATTTAAAGCAAATAAAACCCATTATTATAAATATTCGGTTAATGTTTTTCCGAATATTTTGATTCGATTCGCACTGAGGAGAGACAAAAGTTGTCGAAATAGTCATATGCAGAAATTAAATTTACAGAAACTTTGGTATTTTCTTATCTCTTATCAAAACAGCAATAAATGAAACATTACATAATGTACTTGATCTTTTTCAGCGCCATCATCGATTACAGAAGCACTCGATATATCATCAAGTATTGGACCTATGTCAAGTCTTGAACTTTTACCTACGCCACGCTTACTATATGAGACGGTTAACATATCGAACATTTACAACGTCACGGATTTAATCAGCGCAACATCGGTAAAAAACGTAACATCCATAGTTAATCAGACAGAGACCGTTTCAGTAACCGACACCATTTATTCAACTATATCAATAAAGGAAGTAAATACTATAAATATTACAGAAACTCTTATTGAAACATTATATTTTACTGTTACGAGAACACAAATATATCATACGCCATCAACGTTTGGTGTTACAGAAACCATCAACGTTAATGCTACATCCACCGAGTATGATACTGTTTGTCCGTCAGTTGTCATCAATAGGACTTACACCTATCTATCAACAGATGACCCTATTCTTTTAGAAGCAATCGCAAGTATGACCAAGGAACTCACGGTAAATAAAAAAGAAACCAATTCTCATTTAAGAACTTTAATAAGTGTTCCAGATTACAGAACTTCGGCTCGCGTCATAGGATCAACTGGAGTTGTTTTATTGATCATACCAGTGGTAATAATATTTCTGGCAGATTTACCTGCAATTGTTCGTGCATCAGAGTGTATGTTTAAAAGGTTCCGTGATTCTGATAGAAAGAAGTATGAAACACAAAGTCACACAACTAGCTAGTAATGTTAGCAAGCCAATTTTTTGAAGTGCTATATACAAATTTTATTTACAAGTACTTTGACTTAATTCTACAAATTTTGTAACATTTACCACCTGTTAATGAATTAATATTTTGTCAATTTTTCATTTAAATATGTTAAGATAAATAATGATTTGTGTTAAGTAATGTTGATTTGAGTGATTAGTGTTAGTTTCGCATGTAGATACCAGTATTTCAGCTTAATCAAGTTGAGAATATGTCATTCCTTTCAAAAATTAATAGGCAAAAGAACAAAACTTGAGGGACAAACCAGGGAAGTGCACTAGAGAAACACAAATGAAAGACAGAAAACAAACGAAAATAACGATTGGAAGCAACGGCAGTAGAATACCAAAGGAACAAAGGAGGGGTATTTACAAAAATCGAAGTGCAAAGACACGGGAAAAACGAGAACACAGAAAACAATGACCCTAGACAGCCCCAAGGCACAGAAATAAAAATAACACACAACATTCAAAACTATCTCCTGTTTCATTTGGGACACTGGCACGTCATATATTTCAATGATATTATTGTGAAGGCCATATAATTTATTTCTTGAGAGATGAAATTAACAAATCCCTGACTAAGCAGCTTTTGTGAGAGTGTGTTTGCTTTGTTAAAAAAATCACTGTACAAACAACATGCTCGACAGTATCGAATCAACGTTGAAATGTACACTCCATAGGCTGGAGAGGTAGGTATGTCGCTGTTAAGGATAAGATAACTGTTTAGTTGTTTTGTAAACAGCTACTTGTATTTTTTTTAAATTTGCTTTAATTGTGTGACGGTTCATTTATATGGTATATACAATATTTTGTTTTTTATACCCCGCTTTGCAGGGGCTTTCACATGTTGAATGTTTTGAGCATAATGCGTTGAAATGTTGTCTTAGATTTTAAAAGAAGGAGAAAAACACTGCAAAAATGCGCAATGAAATATCGATACTTCAAATTTAAATTACCATTGTTTCCCAAGGTTATCTAAAAAGTGAGAGTGATTACTTTCTTCAGATCAATTGCTAGTTTGACGTTAAAATCTGACAAGACGTGTTCCTTTTCATTGATTTCTCTAATATCGGTGCAATTTTGTGATTGGAAGGTTGCCAAATTAAAGACATGTTATGGCATTAGTTTTGAGGTGCCTATCATAAAAACCAATTGTAAACTTCATTTGAAGTGTTTTAAAGTTAAACTGACAACAAACTCTACCAAGTGGTTATTTCAGTTAACTACTTTGAAATTTCATTGGTTTTTACAATATGAATGTGAAAATATTGATTAATGAAAATTGTTATTTTTGTTAAAAAGGGGAAAAATAGCATTTCAGTTATGAATAAATGATTCTATTTCAAAATACCCTTTTGTTTCATGGTAGTCCATACATGTATGAACAAAGCAATCTTTCAATCCAATTTTGTTTCACAAAAGATGTCAAAACTGACATCAATTGCATGTAATTTTGTACATAAAAGAAGACACTCTGGAGTCCACAACAACAGTATGAATTAGAATACCTTTGGGAACTTCAATGCCACAACAGACTACAGTACCATAAAACAAGAATGTTGGGGATACCTGGGCATTTCTTGATAATACACCCTACAAAACTGTTTTAAAACAGATTATCTACCTTACATGAATTGAAGAGGTATCCCAAGATTAAAAAATGCTGTTTTTTTTTGTATGTGTGTTTATTTTGACAATATGAAATATTCAGTTTATATTAGCGTAAGTTTCTACAAAAAATCGCACATTTCGGGGAAACTCGTTTCCTGGCTATTAACACCCATTTTAGACTTCATTTTTGATAGAGCCATTGCATATGTATCTTTTTGTAAGCCGATAGTACCTTTGTGATTTTTTTCTCTTGTATCTGGATCAATTTCATCGCACAGTAATTTTTAAAATATCTTAAAATATAGAATATTAAATTTACTATTTAAAGTTCAGCTCAAATTAAAATATGGAAGGCTCTTAACTTATTATCAAGTGATATTTTGTGTGTCAATAATTCCCTTTTTTACAGATCTTTGAAATGTTTTGGACTTTGGTCATTTTAGCGCAATGCAAACCATATGGTGAACATCTGGTATCCACTACCCCTGTTAAACCAATGATTGTGATTTCATGAAACTTGTATAGGAGATTAACTACATGTTGTAGATGTGCACTGTGCATTTTGTTTATCAATAATTCCTTTTTTCCAGTTTTGTTACATGTTTTTGACTTTGTCAATTTAGCGCAATGCAAACTATATGGTGACATCTGGTATCCATTAATGTTAAACAACTGATTGGAATTTCATGAAACTTATTTTGTTTTCCAAGAATTCCTTTTTTCAAGATCTTTAAAAAATTCAGGAAGAGGTGGGGCAGGGATATCAGTGGCCCAATAGGCTAAAGAAACTCTAGTTTGAAAGCCACTGCAATAACCTGCATTATCACACTTTGAACTTTATCAAGGTATTTCATTTGTTTTAACATTTATGCAAAGTAAATAGAAAACAAACATCCCTGCCGCTCCCCTGCGAAAATAAATCGTTTACTGTATTTTATGGCAGATTTTGTCTTCTTGTTCCTAGGTACCAGCCGTACTTAAAATGGCTTTCATGTCTTTCATATAAATGCACACAAAACATAAATTGATTCAGTTTCATTTATATAGTTTTGTGTATTAATTTGCTGATGACTTGACTTTGTAATTTCATGGTGCTTCCCGATTGTCCAACATGAAAAATACAGGCAAAAAATGAAAAAAAAACAAACAAAACAAATAGACAATTGAGAATTTTATAAGAATAATACATGTCAGTGTATTAGAAATTATTTTGATGAAGATAGGTTTGAGGTTCTACAAGGGATGTTAATTTGAAGGTGAATAAAACATACTGATGGTGGCATTTGTCCCTTGTTGCTCGAATGCACAGTTGATGCATCTATTTTAGTTCTGATGGCATAAATTGAATTTCATACATGTGATTTTCTTTTATTGGATAGTAAAAGAAAATAAATACAGTTTCATCAAATGTTACATTATATATTTAAACAATAATTTTTCAACATCAATCCTTTAAACCAAACATACTTTTATTTGACTGGCAATCTCAATAACTGTGATACATGATGAACATTCTTGAACAAAATATACTAATACAAATGTCGAAATGAACGGATAATATTGCTAAAATTAATATGCAACATTAAACCTTTTATTGACGTAGCATCTCTTATAATAAGTAAGGTTTTACTTTGTGAAAACATCTGTCATATGTATATTCGTTTAAACATAATAATACTGGGTGTGTATATGTATTCAGTTCATCTGGCTATGCCAGGGTGAATTTTTGCCGTCACTTGGCGTTCGTCGTCAGGCCATCGTGAACTTTTTATTCAAAAGATATTCTCCTCTGAAACTACATGGCCGATTGGGACCAAGCTTGGTCACAATGGTCCTTGGGTGGTCACCTTTGAAAATTGTATCTTGGAGGTCAGTACTTCATCGAAGATTGCCGCCAGCGGGGACCATAGTTTTAACATTGCACTCTATGGAAAAGACATTTAAAGATCTCAGAAACTATCAGTCCAATTATAACCAAACTTAGTCACAAAGGTCCTTAGATGGTCCATTCCAAAAGGGCATCCGACAGGTCCGTACCTCATCCAAGATGGCCGCCAGCGGGAACAAAGTTTTAACATTAGACCTTATGTAAAAGACATTCAAAGATCTTCTCAGAAACTACCAGTCCAATTATAACCAAACTGCCACAATGGTCCTTAGATGATTCCCTCCAAAAAAAGGTTTCCGGCAGGTCCTCATCCAAGATGGCCGCCAGCGGGGTACATAGTTTTTATATTTGACCTTATTGAAAAGACATTCAAAGATTTTATTTTCTCAGAAACCACTTGTCCAGTTAGAATCATACTTACTTACAATGGTCCTTAGATGGTCCCTTTCAAAAAGGTATCCGAATGGTCCGTACCTCATCCAAGATGGCTGTCAGCGGGGAACTTTTAATATTGGACCCAATGGATTTTAAGGGGAACCCATTGTCCATTTTTTTTATTTCAATTGTGGTCGGATATAGGTTGTAATGGATGGCGGAGCTCAATTTTTTTAATGGTGTTCTGTTGTGGGTTGTAAAGGATGTTGGAGCTTTCGATTGCCATGGAACTAAACAAGAAAACTTAAATTTTAGAAAAAAAGTATTCTTTTAAGTTTTATGGGTTTTTTTACAGAAATATGTAAATACTAGTTAAGAAGGAGAAACGCTGCCCAAATATTTTTTGAAAGGGGCTCGAGATGTTATAAATCACTGCAGAAAAGACTACGAGGCTGTCAATGAAGAAATCTGGCAGATCCATCTTCCATCCAAATTCTTGTACCCAATCCAGAGCTGAACTTATACAAATGTCAAAACAAAACAAAAAAAAGAAATTTAAAATATCTACCATTGATGGATTAAAATATGATATCAACATTCTTTAACAAAACAAAAAGAACATTAAAAAAAAGAGTTATCTCTACTTAATTCACATATTCTAGTGATTTCTACGTAATTTATTACTTAAAATTATTGTCGTAATTTTAAAAACAACTTAATTTTGAAGATTATAAGTGTGATTACAATACTAGTATGCTTATGGATTTTGAAAACAAGATTTTTCATATGCCTACTACTGCCTGATTTTCCCATTGACATTCTCTTTCAAAAGTATCTATTAATGACTGACTGCTGATTTCAATATAGTCACTTATTAACAAGTTGAAGTCAAGTTCAAATTAGCATTTTATTAATAAAGTTTGTGTTGAATTTTTAATATTGATTGGTCTTTAATATGAAAGATAGAATAAGCAAGGCTATGTGTTCTTATGATAGTAATCTTCTTAATTGTTATATTTTTTGTAATTAAAAGGCAAGCTCACTAAAGTCCTTAATTTTTTAACCAACAATAGCTATTATGTTTTCCTTTGATCTAAGGAAGCAAATATTTTTCAGTATTTGCTACTGCCCGAATGCGAAAAAATATTGACAAAAAAAGTATCTTAGGCCACGCCTACTTTGTCAATCAGAATCAATGAAACAAAGAAATATACATCTCACAGAGACTCTTACCGGATCGTACGAATTCTTTTACTAATCAATTGTTGGAAATTAACATTCATGTTCAAAATTTGTTCTATTAAATGATTTAGTTAATTACCGATAAAAAGAATGATAGAAGTTTTGTTTTTGATACAAGAGATATTGGCTCCAATAATGGACTCGCCCACAAGGGGCTCGTCCATTATTGGTCGCCAATATTTCTTGTATCAAAAACAAAACTTCCATTATTGTATATGTAAAAGACAAAAGACAAAGCGGCCGTTTGAGGCATGATTAAACTTGATCAAAAGATGTAGATGTTGTATGGCAAAACACAAGTTCTCGTTTCTGCAATCAATGCAAACGTAAAAAAAATATTCAGGAATCTATCATGCAATGAGCATAGATTAAATAGATAAGTCTTTTTTCATACACTTTTATTACTTTTAAATCTAAATCATTCATATTTTCTTGCAGCTAATAGTCCACAGATTGGGAAAAAAATCTCAACGAACTATGGTCAGCCATAGTAAGAAAAGTCTAATAAAATAACATATACAGTCGTATGTGTTTTTGAGTTGAATTGACATGGATAGAGAGAGATTTTTTTATTTACCCTGGTTAACCATACCTTTTGTTTTATGGTGATGATGGTGGTAGAGACAAGGTTGATTTTTCACATTACTCGAATGATTCATATGACAAATTAAACATTATTTATCAAAAAGAATTAGAAAAAAGGTAAACCATCAACGTTTCATACTTTATATTTATAACTCTAGACGTCTGATATCAAACTCTTACGACAAGCGTGTTGGTTTAAGAAATATAGTGAGATTCTCATTTAACCATGGACTGGACCTTTATTTTTGATAGGGTGGTAACGAGTGGTAAAATTTATACATAGAAAAAGAACGGAAACGGGGAATATGTCAAAGAGACAATGACCTAAAGGGGAGTAAAAACAACTCAAAGCCACCACAAGATCTTCAATGAACGATGAGGAAACCCCGGATAGCCCATTTTGAACTATTTTCTCAGCTGGATGAGTTGCATGTACGTATGGACGAGCCCAGTACTCTAATTGGACAAGAAGTTCCTAAGAAAATCTTTGAATGCGTTTAATGCATTTCAATTTTAAACTGTGTTCTCGCTTGCGACCGTCTTAGAAGGGGTGCTGACCATATACAGCCGTCTTAGAAGGGGTGCTGACCATAAACAACTGTAAAAGGAACCACTCTAGTAGCATTGTGAACATTGGTTCAATTTGTTCAAATGGTGTCAAAGGAGAAGACGACTATATCTAAGTGAGCTAAAATTACTACACATTGGATATGGACATTTTTGTATGCATTTCAATATCATGAATATTGAATGCAAGGATCTTCCGACCCTTTTGCAGCTATGCTATTTGATAAAAAGATGGGTGTTCTGTCAAAAAGCAAATATTAGAGACAAGAATGATAAGATAATCATGCACCGAGATGCCACAACGAAAAGTGGCAGACATTTTTATTGAGTTGAATGTTCTAATGATAACCAAACACATACAGTGTGATTTCAAGAATTGTTGGATGGTCGTGCCGAAACTTTTGCTAGGAGTACTTATAAAATCATCAATGACATTGCAAATTCCATTCAAAGCAGCAAAATAAAATTTTGCAGGAACAATTTCTGGATAATGCCTTCAATTGTTTGCAATGATCAGTCCACCCTTTACTGCAATTTTGGGAGGCATGCGAAAAAGAAATTGTTAAAGTTAAGAAATTGGAAAACATAAAATTAAAAGATTTCAACAGAAACTGTTTAATAATTACAGTATCCAAACTTTTTTACAAAAATGGCTCTGGAGATCCGACAGTATCTTCCGTTCATTTAAAAATCAATGGAGTAACCGAGATTCCAATTCAAAAAATTAGAGTTAGTCGATTTTATGTGCATGAATTATAATGAAGCATGAATATTTTGCATACAAGACTTAATTTTAAAGTATTTAACAGATCAAAATTAAAAATAATTTCTAATCAACAATATACAATGGACTGCTTGGGAAATGAAACTATCATGTGCATCGTTCAAGCATTAGGGATAATATCTACAATTATTACTGGACCGTATTGGCAGGCAGCATCAGATGGAACAAAATCTCCGATAGAAATAGGCAGTATTAATACCAGACTCATTCAAATTTTGGCTAACATAATAGAAAAACCGTTCTTAATCTCCTTATTTTAGCCAAGTTGTAATTTATATATATCAAATCGTCCATAAAACATTACCGAATAAATCATTTGCAACTGTGTAAATATCTAGTAGAAAATGCGGGATTTTTTAACCAGGTAAAAAAAAATCTAATGCAACTTTGGATTTACTTGAAACGGCGAACTCTTGTCCTTCGAATAATATCACTCTGGAAAGAGCAATGGCCAAATTCGACAGATAAGCTATACACAGTGTCCAAATTCCGGTATTTAATCTATTCAGACAAAGATCATTTATAATAATAATACTTAAGTTTAGCTAAATGACAAAAACAATGGAAAAAATAAATTGATACATAATGCTATCAAAAACCGAAAAAACAACTCTATATATGTATTTAAGAAAAAAGGAACTTTACGAACTAAAATTAAGGAAAATAAGGACAGGAAGATATTGGCCTGAAAAGCAAAAAATCAGCGATTACTAAATGAGAATGGTCTGTGGAATTCGGAAACTAATACGGAAGATAAAGTTGACAAATTAAAATCATAAACCGAAAACATTAAAACACTAAAGTTTCAATTCAATATGTATATAAACGAGCAGGTTTGTAAATCTAAAGAAAGAATAAAGACATATATGTCTTTTCGATTTTTTTTTGTTGATGATTACTTCTTTTTTCGCTACTTTTGGATTGTGGCTTTCCTTATAATTTGATTCTAATGTAACTGTTGAGAGTTTACTCTTTGAAACAAGTGTACAGCATAACGAAATTCCTGCAAAATTTCATCCAATTCAAAGCACTTTGATTTTCCCGCCTTTTTTACCGTTTCCATTGCAACGGTCGCCATTTTGAAGTCTTGGAGACCGGAACCTAGTTCTACACATGTTAGGCAACCTTCCTATAAAATTTCATTCGATTCTGAGCACTTTGATTTTCCGCCTTTTTTGACCATTTCCATGGCAACGGTCGACATTTTTGAAATTCCGAGAACTTTAGGATCAACTTTGGATCCATATCTATCATGCCATGAAGTTTCATGAAGTTTGGTTCACTGATCTCTGAGAAATCGTGCGGACAATTTTGAGGCAGAAAACGGAAGAAGAAAAAAAATAAGAATAACTAGTATTAATTGTGTTTGGATGCAAACACAAGAAGTCTCCCAAACGAACTCCCATATCAGAATTGAAAGGCTTTAAGATTCACAGATTTTAAACACCCTTCCTATCAAATTTTATTCAGTTCTGAGCACTGTTGAATTAACCGCCTTTTTAGCATGTTCCATGGCAACGGTCCTCATTTGGAAGTCTTGGAGACCAGAACCCAATTCTTCACATGTTAGGCAACCTTCATGTTAAATTTCATCCAATTCTGAGCAATACACATAATATAATATACAGTTGAACTTTGAAGGCTCGAACTGCAAAACACTCGATTACCATGGATGTTTCGAAACCTTTTTTTCTGGACCCTTTGTTCAAAATTAAAAACTGTTCCACTTTGATAGCTTGAACACCCCTATTCCTCAACTGAATTAATCAATCCCTTGGGGCTTCGGTCCATCAAGTTCGACTGCAATTATTTTTTTTTCTCTAATTTCCCAAGAGAAATTATTGATTTATATATAGGTATATGCTTGTTTATAACATTATTTTCCTGCTTGCAAGAAAAACCATTCAGCATCTGGTAATATTCTTTGGTTGGAAATGCAATGAGTTAGGAAAATTTTATGTTATTTCTGAACACCATTCTGTTGAATTATGTCAAAACTGAATGTGTAGACTGTAGAAATACTTATCATTTATTTATCACATATTTATTTCAATCAAAAATTTAACATTGATTATTAATAAATGCCACCTCCAGCAATATTTTAGTTCTATAGTTCCAAAAACTATGATATTGAACAAAACAACGGCTAGTAGAATACCGAAGGAACAAGGTACAAGATTACATAATTTAAAGTCCAGACATAAAGCAAAAGCAGGAACACGGGATGACGGAAGACTAAAGCCACTACATTCCCCAAAGAAACACTTCAAATACAAAAAAAAAAGAAGAAAAAACTCTTTTAGTAAACGTGGTAAACTCTGGTAAGGTGCTTAAGAAGGGTAAGCATGTCCTGCTCTGTATACAGCACCCGTCACTGTCAGTGGGTCAATCAAGGGTAAAGTCAAAATCGGTAATGGCAAATCCAGGAAGACGTGAATCCAGCTAAAAATGTACATTTTCATTTGTGACACCGATTTGCATATCTATCAATGATGTCGTGGTGACGGCCAAAGAATTTCTGAAAGAGACGAAAGTAACAACGGCTGAACATATCTCTGACTCAGCGCTTTTGTGACACTGCTTTTGCTCTTTCTACAAAGTCATTGTATGAACTACAAGCTCTACAGTAACAAATGTATAATAAATATACTTGAATAATGCTGAGATCACAATACAATGGATTAGAATCAGATTATAGATACTTTTTCCCGTTTATTGGTCCACAAAATACAAAATCAAAACATTAACTATGTTGCCTAGTTCTTGAAATATTCAGATTTGTAAATATATTCATTTAATTTTCAGGTCAAATATTAGAAGGTAAGGGAAAATGGTGGCAAAACATACGATTTACAATGCAATAATTGATTTATAATTTTATCTGGTATTTAGTTATTTAATGCAAATCTTCTTACTTTTAAAGGTACTGATTTACAATTTTTGACATTTCTCAATTGCAATCGACTTTATGATTTTTCAATAAGACAAAAAGTATTTTTGTTTCTATTTAAAGTGTAAGGATGTCGTATGTTAATTAATGACAAGATACAGGTTACCCAAAATATGAAAAGAAATACTTGTAGATAAAATTGAAGTTATGGTTTATATCTTTTATTTTAATCTATTAAAAGTGTCGTCAACACGATTTGACAGACCGTTACAATGTTTCTATTTAACACATGGAAATTGATATTTTGATATCTTTTGGTAGATCGAGAGCTTATTACCGGACTGACTATCACCGACTGTGACAAAACCGGACTTTTTACACTGGCAGTGTGCCGGGTGCAACGCGTGGAGCAGATCATGCTTATCCTTACGGAGCACCTGATGATACCCCAGTTTTTGTAGGGTTCACACTGCAAGTGCTTTAGTTATGTGGCGTTCTTGTTCATTTTTTGTTTTATTTGTTTTGTCTTGATCATACTGTCTCAATTCGTGTTGGATATGAATTTCCATGATTTTGGATATTTGATTTAGACTTCCCCATTTCCTCATTCTTGCTTCGGTATTCCTTTGCAGATGTTTTCATATTTTTAAAATACAAACTTCCCACATATTTTTGGTATTTCAGAATAATACATGTCATCTTAAGATAAGAACAGGAGACCTAGGACGGTTGTTTTGAGTTCTACATGTAACTGACCTGAAATGAATTGATGGACAATAAGAAAGAGACTTAAACAAGATAGATAACTGTGAGAATAATTGAATTTATCTCTCCATTATTGAATATTTGTTTTAAATTTTGAGTTGTGGTTCTTTTAAGTCATATTCAAATTTGCACATTTATTTTAAATATCAATTTTTTGCCTTATTTTCACTAGAATTTGGCATTTCAGGCTACTTTTGACTATGAATTTTGTAGAGCTTTGTTTCTGAGAAAAAGTTGTCACTATTTTATTGAATTTTTTAGTCAATATACTAGTAGATATTCTGTTTTTGGTGGGCTAAGAGTTAAAATTCAACCACTAAAAATTGTTGAAAAATCCCCTGACCAATCCAAGAGAGAATTTGTAAAATCTAGAAGAGAATGTGAATTGTCTTGGATACAAAAACTTCAAACAGCTTACCCTTTAGGTTTCAAAGACAGCATCGTGGGCCAAGGAAACATTTCTCAGCGTGCTTCCATTGACATCATGAGTGTTTCTTCTCCGAAATTACGCCGTCGCAGGTCACATGGCCGAAGAGTGAATTACAACATAAAAAACAAACGTAAAAACCTAGTAAATGTCAAAAATTTGTAAACTGTTTTCAAAAATAATGGGCGGCATGGCTTGTTTACTAAACTTTGCTCAATTTCTGTTAATCAACTTTACAAAATCTCTTTAGAATGTGATACCATGTCTGTAAAAAGCACAATCTATGAATGTTCAAAAATTATTGATGCTTTCTGCTATCATCGGCTTTATCCGAGAATTGACAAACCCGATGAACATGTCAAACAATTTTTGAAAATTAAATATATGAATAAAGGAATTGATTTAATCGACATCGCAGGCATTTTTCGGGACCCAGATATTCAAAAACTTGTTCCCGTTTATTTTGACAACCAGGACATGCCTGTCATTTCCTTTTCTTACAAAAAGCCTACTAGAAGTTTTTTTTCGATTACTCTTCTTTAACCTGTAATGCTAATTTCGAGAAGAACTACCCCAGCAGCTGAGACTGTTCAACGTCACCATATCGCTATTACCCATGTGGAGATGTATTAACGGGGAACTTGAACATCATCGATGATAAAGAAGTTAGAAAATTCTTTAGAAAGGGGCCTAATTATCGCCCATCTTCGAAAATAAACTGGCAAGCATGTTTTGATATTATTAAAGACGGACATGACAATTATTGTTTAAAATGGTGCAAACGAGAAAGTGCAGACAAACACGCACTCAGTATGTTCAAAGATAGAATTGTTACAAAAGTCACTTACAGAATAAATTTTTATAAAGATAATTATAAAGAGTCACCAACTTAGCTGACTGTAAACAGAATTAAGTTAAAATTAAGAGATCTTAGCAATAAATATGTATATGTTCCAATCGATAAAGCGTCCAACAACTTTTCAATTATTTGAAAGAAATATTATACTGATGTCGAACAAAATGAATTGGCTAAGTCTGACACTTTCGAACGTACTAATTTTGACGAAAAAACATAGACCAAAGAGCACAACAGCGATACAGATATGCTCCAAGTTCCACCTAAAGATAACACCTTGCCTACTATGCATTGGGTTCCTAAGCTTCACAAAAATCCCTACAAACATCGTTTTATTTCGGCATCAAGCAACTGTTCTACCACTAAGTTATCCATCCATTTAACAAGTGCATTTACCTGTATTAAAGAGTAAGTTATCAAATACTGCGAAAAAACTTACCAAAACTCTGGTGTAAATTACTTTTGAGTGTAAAAAATTCCATTGGAGTTTTAGATAAACTAAAATCTATACAAAGACCGGTTTCGTCTATTGACAGTAATGATTTTTCTACACTTTATACAACCCTTCCACATAAATTGATTAAATCGAAATTGAGACAACTTATTAAATGGTCTTTCAAATTTTCTGGTCTACAATTCATTTGTTGTAAAAAAAACAAGGATTCTTTTCTAACATTACTTACAAAAATCATTGTTCCTGGACATGCGATGACATGATTAAGGCACTGAATCTTTTGCTAGATAACATTTTTGTTCGTTTCAGCAACATCGTCTATCAACAGGTAATTGGAATTCCCATGGGTACAAACTGTGCACCTCTCATTGCAGATCTTTTCCTGTTCTGTTACAAACGGGACTTCATGAAAAAACTACAGAATGGAACCATACAAAACAGTGATCAACTTATTTCAATTTTCAACGATAACAGCAGGTATATCGACGATATCCTTACTATTGACAATCCCCAGTTTTTAGACTATGTCGACCTCATTTACTCACAAGAACTGAAACTTAATAAAGCAAACAATGATTCTAACTATCTAACGATCTAACTATCATCGTTAACTCTGGAAAAACTAAAACTAAAATTTATGATTAAAGGGATGGCGACGTTCCTGCAGCACCATCATACGGGGTGTATGTATCTCAACTGGTACGATTCGCACGCGTCTGATCTACTCCTGACGACTTTAATGAACATAACCTTACTATCACATCCAAACTATTACAACAAGGTTACAGATTTCTTAGATTGATAAACACATTTTAGAAATTTTATAGAAGATATGAACATTTGGTATCTAAGAATAATGCGACTCGGAAACAGCTTATTACTAAAGGCATTTCTAACCCTCGTTTTTACGGAAATGTTGTTAAAAATGTCAAAAAATGATAGAAAAAAATCCAGAAAAACTGGGACGTAACTTACATTCTTTACGTAATAGGGGATATTGACCGGATATTCTTCATGATTCCGTTAAATTTGCTTTGGGATCCAATGACCTGAAGATTTTAGAATTATACTGGCCTCTCACTGATACTGCCGATGTCTACTGAAATCCATGATGATTCTTTACCAAACCCTTCGGGAAGTTTTGAGTTTGATTATTATTCCGTAGTGCGACAGTGTTTTACCAGCAGACTAGGCTCCTTGAGCTAGCCGGTAGTTAAGCGGCGAGCACTCTTCGACCCTTCTTTCTAAACTCTTTCCTTTTCAAGTTTGTTGTCTTAGAGTTAGTGGTCTACCTGTATTGGGTTTTATTTGAATGTTTATTATACAATAGGGAAACGGGATAGAGAAAGGGGAGGTTTGGGTACCCATAAACCGGTTTTACCCTACCGCTGGCTGTTGCCAGTGCCGGTACCAAATCCGGCTATCCCGAGTTTCTATCGTTATCTATGTTCGTCTTTTGTCATTTTATTGTTTTTCTTGTGCAGTTCCCTGGTTGATTGTGACATGTGATTGTTGGTTGATTGTGACATGTGATTGTTCGGCCATTGTAAGTGTTTCCTGTTATCTTCCCTTCATTAATTAAAGTAAAATACCATTTTTTCCTCACTAAGACATAAAAGAGATAAATCAGATAACTCCGCAGGTTAGTTAAGGACACTTAGCAAAAATTGTTCAGGGGAAGTAACTCTGTCCGACCTTATTAATATTCATAAAATGGCGGCATGTCCTTACCCAGCGTTCACTGAAAAAACTACTCGTCACCGTACAAAATCAAAGATTTTGTTATTCAGAGAGTTGCGATATTGTGTGTGGTAACAGGAAATTGGCATTTTT
Organism: Modiolus philippinarum; assembly: GCA_002080025.1. NCBI lineage: Eukaryota > Metazoa > Mollusca > Bivalvia > Mytilida > Modiolidae > Modiolus > Modiolus philippinarum. Next base: position 22,262 of record MJUU01042343.1, read on the forward strand.
TTTAATTTTTAGTTAAAAAGTTGTTGGATTTCTGTACGATAGTGCAAATTCCTATCTGCTGTCGTCTGCATGTAAACTACGCCCACTTTGTTTTGTCAACCAATCAGAATTTGATCCCGAGGAGCTTCAACTCTCTTCAGATTTATGGCGATTGCAGCGAGCACCTGTTGGACAGTGTTTGTCCGAAATGTATGTAAGAATAGCATTTTACAAGACAAATTATCTGCTGATAAGAATACTGGTGATCGCTTTATGTCTTGTATGTCAAATTCTAGCTTGTCAGTTGTTTATAACTCAAAATTGTCTTGCATTAATCCAAATCAGAAGGACCACGTGGAGCCACGTGGTGACCATAAAATTCAGATTTGTTTGTGCACGTCAGCTTTCTGGTTTTCCACTATGAAATTAAGTTAAATTCTGTCGACTTCTTGAAGTCGTATTACAATGTCTCTAGAAAGAGATTCCTCTTGCGTCCAAATGTATTATCTTCAGACTTGCTAGGTCACTCCCTCAGTCCTTGTCCTTTGATCGATCTGAATATTGGGCGGTAACAAATTCTCTTCCCTGTAGTCTCCAAAGACATAAGGATCCCGGGTTAATAGAAATGTATGTGAAGTCAAAATGCAAAAAGTGTGGGTTGGACCAGATGGCACATACTGACATAATCTGTGTAAAATTACCCTCACCTCTAGGGTTTGACATTTACAGTTGTCCAATTGCCAGGGCAAGTAAATTCCACATTCAGATTGGGCAAGTAATAAATTGAAGGTCGGACAACCGAAACTGAGTAATAAATTGACGTGCCTTAAGAATCCTCTACCCAAAATAGAGTTCTAATTTATCTCTCCATATTGCATTGGTCCATGTAAACAGACAAGCCGGTGATACTGTACACCTCAGAGATGAAAACTGGGTTTAAACAGACATACATTGAGTTGACCCAATCACCCGTAACACAATGACAGTGTCCGAAAAGGTATAAATATACGATCGAATCGAGGCATCACATGTCCATTTCCATGTGTTGCTCGATCGTACATACATCTGTACTGATACACAATATAGCTAAAACATGTCAGTTTTACATCTCATTCAACGTAACTTTGCCAGAACAATAGAACAAATCACTGCCTATTACATATATGTATGTCTGTTTATACATGTAAACACTGAGTGACCAAAAAACAAAAATACCATGATGGACTGAATGTCCCAAATGAAGGCATGACTGAATGTGCCCCATACAAATATAGGCAGCATAATAGAATACCAAACAATTACAATATACTTACAGATGGCAGAATTTTCGAAATCCCTCGGGACTGTTCCAGAAAAGTTGATGTCGGGACCCTTTGACAATGTTTTATGGCACCTTATATAATTTCTATGAGCGGATGTGTTTTCATCTTCTTTTTGTATTGCACATTTAGAGAGAAATTCTATGGGTGGTGGGGGTTAATAAAAAGTGCCTTCAAAGACCCTCATGTACATTTTTCTGGAACAGCCCTCAATAATGATTAAAACTATGTCATCAATTTATTATATACAGACATCTAATTTATAGTCATATTATGGTGAGACTCCTGCAATTAAAGTAGACATAACGAAATTTGCAGGGACTTTTCACAAAAAATCTTTTTTAGTAAATCTAGGGTAAAAAGCTGATTTTTCACGCTTCAGGCCATGCATTATCATAATGATACAACAAAGGATGAAAAAGTTTTCCGTAGTACCCTTCTAGAAAATTTGAGCAGAAAGCAGAGGGAGTTTACCTGGTTAACTGAACACCTTTTTTTGTTATAATGCCCTTGGTCTATCGAGTAACAAATTTAAAATACGTGGTCAGGAGTTAATCTCGATTTCGTAGCAAAAATAATTATTCAATACTTGATTAAGTATCAACAAAAACTTTTTACCTATAGGCCAGGTTTGCTGTTTGTCGATAAACAGCAAACCTGGCCTATTTTAATCATTTTAATCATCTTATCATACGGGATCCGAAAATATGAATATTTTCTTGATTTTCAAAAAAAAAAAATTTTGTACTTAAGTGCAGTAAACCCCAATCAAGCTGTATGGAAAATATTTTTTTATTGCATCAAATATTTGACCCTACTTGTGACCACTCATTTTAATCATTTCATCACAGGGAATAAAAAAATAAACCTTTTTCTTATTTTTTTTTCAAAAAAGTTTTTTTTTTGTTTACTAGGTACAGCTGCATGGAGAAACTTTTTTGGTTTCAGATATTTGACCCTACTAGTGACCTCTCGTTTTACTCATCTCATCACAAGGGATTCGAAGGTATACATCATTTCTTGATTTTTTAAAATAAACTTTTTTGTACCTAAGCAGGGTAAAATCTAAAAAAGCAACTTTTTTGTTTCAGATATGTTATCCAACAAACGACTTTTCATGTAAAAAATGAATTTCCAGAAAATTATGTTATATACATTTACATTCACTTTTCAATCTAAAAATGATCATGAATCTGGTTAATAAAAGTTTTAAGAAATGGGTATTTTCATAATGGCCCTGTTTATATGTTTCATCGGTCTGTAATAATGGACTTCGGATGCTCTAATGGCCCTCGGCGTTGCCTCGTACCATTACAGCTATCCTCAGGTCATTAATACAGACCTCGGACACATAACAGGGCCATTATGTATATACCCATTTATTAATACTATAGCACAATATAGTCCAATATACCAGAATCTTTTATGATGAACTTGTCACATGCAGTTCCTCCATACAAAGATGATATATATAAAACTGCTCATTCAGGCACTATTTCTTTCAATGGCATGTTTTTTTATGTATTCCTGTTTACAGCTTGACAATGACTCTCTCTGATCCTTCAATAATACAAGTAGTTGGAAAAATTCTGAAAGACAGTGGCATTACTGATTTTACGCGATCTGATAAGGAATATGGGAATCAAGCGAAGAAGCCGAATCCAACTCATAGTATTTAATATCTTCGAGAAATGCCTTAAATGGAAACATGATATTCTGAATCGGCTTGCAATGTCTTCTAATAACGGTCTAATAACTTAAGTTGCTCTAGTACTACTAACATTTTATTATGCCCCCGCGACGAAATGTCGGGGTGGGGGCATATTGTTTCACCCTCGTCCGTCCGTTAATCTGTCCCATCTTTGATCAGCTGCTATTCCGGATAATTCCTCCAACAATATTAATTCCACATTTATTTTACTTTGCACAGTAATTAAGCATGGAAGATGTGCATATTGTCATAGTATATTTTTTGGCCAAAATTTGTGATTATTTTACTTTGCACATTGATTATGCATGGATTGAAGACATGCATATTGTTATGGTTTAGATTTTTGCAAAAATTTGTGATTGTGGGGGTAGTTGAACCTGGCCATTTTATTGAAATTCTAGAACTGCTATTACGGAAAACTCATTTGTTTCTCTAGTTTTAAATATTTAACTATAATTTCCTAATTGGCCTAACTTTGTCTCGGTATTATTACCTTCTTCCCAGTAAGCAAACGCTCAGCCATTTGGTCAAGATAATATAGTAAAGCTTTAAAAGACATTGAATTATGCAATCCCGTGTAAAACTGTGCACGGTCATATGTATGAAATTTTCAGCACACAATCTCAGTTGTTTCAATATTTGATTTTCGTCAATTAAAGGGTTATTTTCATCTCATCTCTCCAAATGAACTTAGAATTTTTTTACTAGGTTAGAAAACTTAAAACAATATGCTGAAAATTCAAATGTCTATAATACACTATACTCAGCATATGGGGAAGATAAAAGACATAAAAGACTGGAGAACGGAAGTTTTTTCTCTTTCACAAAATTCGTGAATCAAGTAAAATCAGCTTTTAGTTTACAGTCTTTGAATATAACCCCACATGATTTCGGTAATAAGATTAAACTTTTTTACTGTGATAAAATAAAAAAACAGTTTTCCCATATTAAAGAAACCGAAGTAGGAAAACTTCAATTTTACAGTAAAATTTGTCCTGGCTTTGAGCTCCAGAAATATTTTATATTTGATTTAAACAGAAAATTTCGTTCCAACATATCAAAACTTAGAATGAGTGCGCATGCTTTGGAAATAAAAAACAGGAAGGTATATCCGGCCACCCGTTCCTGCTGACCAAAGATTCTGCAAATACTGCAAAACCCTTGTGGAAACTGAATTACATTTTGTTTTGCATTGCAAATTTTTCAAGGAAATTAGGAAAAGATATGCTAATGTTCTAAATAATGATAATAGTATATCTGATATATACTTCTTAACCCACATTTACAAGAAACCAAAGGCATTTGCACATTATTAAATGAAATGTTCACTAGACGTGACGTCGAGTTCAAAAATACTTACGTCTCCTTCTTCAGATGTTGAATATACTAGACATACTTGGATACTCTTCTCTTTTCTTCTTTCTATTGCTGTATTCTTCTTGTATAAATTTCTTGTATGTTGTTGCCTATAAATGTGCTTTGATCACGAATCACATGTTGTATCACTGTACTATGTCCAATAAAGTTATTTGAATTGAAAAAATTCAAGAGACCACTGACTTTATGACAAACGTGATGAATTGGACTTTCCAAATGTGAACTTTCCATTTATGAGTAGTAATACTCCCGAACCCCAAGCAAATGGATCAAAAATTCGGTCAATTATAATGGGGTAGATTTTATTTGGGGACTTGCAATGCCTACATTTAACAAAACGTTGTTCAAAAATAAGAATTATGTCCGTTTTGCATAGCTTGTCCTTCTGTCCTTAGCTAATTTTGGCTCTTCTGTTCTCAATCAATTTTTATTCACATTTCGGTACTTAAAGATTTCCAGGTTTTGATTTGATCTGCACTGAAGAAACCTATGTTGTCGAAATGCGCATCTGAAAAAAAAATTATCATTAACTTCGGCACTTTTTTAATTTAAATTGAAAAATAATTAAGTAAATCAAAACTGCAAGAATTAGTGTAAAATGTTCAGTTTAATAACCGTGACAAGGATTTTTCTATGCAAAATTAATTAGATTACAAATTACATTTGAAGCCAATATAATGTATTAAGTATACATTTTCAATCTATTAGTTATTCACCATGCTAACAAATTAAAGAAACATGTACTAAGAGCCATGAAGAAAAGCAGTACACACCTATTATTGCAAAATTGATAAACAACCAAGAGTTTACTTAAGTCTTTAATCATAAACATTATAGATATACATGAAATGTTCAAATGTATTTATAGCCCCTCTCCGTAGGTAGGAGAATAGGGTATACTATTTTACCATTGTCTGTCTGTCTGTCCGTTCGTCATGAACATCATTCGTCAAGTATTTCTCCACTTGTGTATGTAGTAATGATTTGATTTTTGGTATGAAACTTTGGTATGATGAGTTGTACCGTGTGACTGTGACGTCTTTTCAAGTTTATTAATCGTCTACTTACTGTTTGCCGATAACTTTTTTTTTTCCATTCCACCCATATATTGCAATTTTTCGTCAAGGAATTCTCAGTTTCTGAAAGTAGTAATGATTTAATATTTAGTGTGAAGCTTTGGTATGACGAATGGTACCGTGTGAACTCTTCAAGTATATCCCTTGTCTTCTTCCTGTTTGCCGGTAACTTTGATTTTTTCCATTATAGCCATATATTGAAATTTTTTGTCAAAGATTTCTCAGCTTGTGTTTAAAATAATGATTTAACATTGGGTGTGAAGCTTTTTATGATAAGTTTTCCGTATGACATCTTTTCAAGTCTCTCAATGGTCTACTTCCTGTTTGACGCTAGGCTTTGATTTTTTGGCATTATAGTTATATATCGAAATTTTTGTGAAGGATTTCTCAGCTTGTTTGTAGTAATGGTTTGATATTTGTCCTGAAGCTTTTGCAAGATGAGTTGTACCGTATCGTACTTTTTCAAGTCAATCACACATCTTCTTCCTGTTTGACGATGACTTTGATTATTCGCCTTGATTATTCGCCTCATGGCCCTATATTGAAATTTTTCGTTAAGGATTTTTCAGTATTTGTATACAGTAAGGATTTTTGATATTTGGTCTGAAGCTTTTGTAGGACATATTGTACCATGTCTCCCCGTTCAAGTCCCTTACTTATCATCATTTTTCCAACTATTTTTTATGATTTATCATTGTGCCCATACTAGTTGTGTCTAAACTTGTACTGAGTCCACACCTGTATTGTATCCCCACACACCTAAATTTGCACTTTCCATAGTGATTCTGTGCCCAACGAGATGGGTATGACTGGCTGCCAATCGGCGAGAGCTCTTGTTTTCCTCTAGCCTAAACCTATCAGACTAAACATATTTATCAATTGTTTCTACCGTTGCAAGAGTTTGTTATTAATTGACTCGCAAGTTTAATCTTCAATTCCTTTAATTTGTATGCAACTGTTTCAATTTGTCATATATAACTTTTACTTGAAAGTTTGATTAAAACATGTAAAAGGTAATTGAAGTTCAGCATACAGTTCAAACACAGTAAAAAAAGAACATTCACTTAATTGCAAAATGTACATGTATTTAAAGGGAAAATTTAGGGCTTAGAAACATTAATTTGACACTAATTAAGTCTTAAAAATTACTGCCACAGAAGTAAATGATTTATGACAAACAACTGATAAGAAGCCAAATCGCTCTAGGCATTAATAATAAAATACGATAAGCATACTTTAACCGATTCTACAACTATATGTTTAAGTTTTATTTATTTTTCAAACACTAATTATTAAGAGATTGCTAAATTCCAACATCTGAAAAAGGGGAAAAATGTGTTGGAGAATACAGCAATTTGCAAAATTTTCACACCTGACAAAAAAAAAAAAAAGTATATTCTTGTATAAAAATTATTAAGCCAGAATATTGTGTAAAGAGATATCCATACCCCTTTAATAATCATAAGAAGAAATGTACCCATATTTTAACAGTCTATTAGCATGTATATTATGTAATTGGAAAAATAATTTGATTTACACACCTTTGTTAAGTACACATAAATAGATTACAATTGCATGTAATTCAAAGTTTTGCGAATTACACATTAGTTTTACTTCCAATTACATCAAAATTTATAGCTAGTTGCAATAAATTACAATTACACTTACAATTTACATCCCCGATATGGAGTCAACATTCACAATTCATTTGTTACTGTCGTGCATGAAATGTGTACGTCTGTTTCGTCAATCGAGCGAAATTACAATCTCATAAGCCCGAGTTCTGTTCAATCACTTTTAAAATTTTCAATCGAAAAGGTTTATTGTCTTGATCACGATTTGTCAGATTATTATATTGTGTCTATTTCACAAATCAAGATGGGCATCTTTCAATATATTTAATCATGTTAATTACTTGTGTTATAGGTAATTAAATGTTGTAAATATTCTATAATGCATTTTATTCATTGTTTTTATTTTGTACGGCCTTAATATTTTGTTATTTGTTTGGCCTAGTTATGTAATTTGTTTACAATAAACAATGGTCAAGGTTATTACACCTTAGAACATATAGAAATTTCTAGAATTTAAATTTAATATTTAACACATACAATTTCTAGAGGTTTTCCTTACATAATCATTCTAGTCATGTGATTGTCAGTTGATTAGAATGTTCTAGTTATATCTTGTGGATAGATTTTTTCTAGAACTTATAAATGTATTTATATGAGGTAGCTGAAAAGGGTTAAGTCAGTCAGTTTATTAAGTTTATACAGGATTAATTAGTTTATACAGGATTATCACGCACATCTTTTGTATTGGAAATCGACATCAATTATTGTGAATCTATTATCAACTATTTAGTGAGGATAATGAGGATTATTCTATTGGACATTTATTGGTGGAATTAAGTGAACTATTCATTTGGATATTTACTTGGACTTCATTATTGTCAGATAAGTCATATTTTGTATTAATTTGTAAAATTATTATTTTTCATTTAATTAAATGTTAATTTTGAGCCAATTTTGTTTTATCTCTGCTGACTTTACAATTTACAATAATTCACTGGTCGTTTCCGCCACATAACAGAAATTGGGTGCTCGTCCGGGAGCTTGAAATTGTTTTAAAAAAATATATATATTTTTGTTAAATAGAAAATTTTTTAAAGTCAGCAATACATTTTTCTAATATGTCATTTGATCCAGAACAAATCATGTCTATTTGTCAGATGGAGCATTTTGAGAAGCTTAAAAAGGATGAATTAATTATCTTAGGAAAACATTTGAAATTGAATGTAAAATTTGGAATGAGAAAATTTGAAATTAAAAATGTGATTGAAAATCATTTGGTTGAAGAAGATTATTTTGATAAATCTGTTTTGGCGACTTTTGGCATTCAAACACTTGATTTGAAAATTAAAAAATTAGAAATTCAGAAGTAATTAGAAATAAGAAAATTAGAAATAGAGAGACAGGAAAGAGAGAGAAAATTAGAAATTGAACAGCAGGAAAAAGAAAGAGAGCTAAATTTTCAATTAGAAATGAAAAAAAAAACTTGAATTAGCTGAAAATAATCAACACCTTTCTCAGAATTCTCAGACATTTGATGTTGCTAAAAACATCAGGTTGGTCCCTCCTTTTCAAAAAAAGGATGTAGACAAATATTTTCTGCATTTTGAGAAAATAGCTGAAAATTTAAAGTGGCCAAAACATAATTGGTCAATGTTATTACAAAGTGTGTTAATTGGTAAGGCCAGGGAAATTTACACACAGTTATCGGTAGAACAGGCTTCAGATTATGACACTGTAAAAGAGTTAATTCTTAAAGCCTATGAATTGGTCCCTGAAGCTTACCGCCAAAAATTTAGGAATGCAGAAAAACAGAGTGACCAAACCTAAGAAGAGTTTGCTAGAACAAAAGAGCAACTATTTGATCGTTGGTGTTCATCAAAGAAAATAAATAACAATCATGAAAAATTACGTCAGCTAGTTTTAATTGAAGAATTTAAAAGATGTATTAGTACTGACATTAAAACTTTTATTGATGAATAAAAAGCTGAAACTTTGGAAATTGCTGCACGTTTAGGTGATGATTTTTCACTTATACATAAAACACAATTTTTTAATAAACCACAGAAATTTTTGAGAAATAACAATTCCACAAATTTTTCATCAAAACCTACAAATGATTTTAATAGTAGGCAACGTCCAGTAAATAGCTCGTCCAAGTCCTATCCCCCTCACCGTCACAGAGGCCATTTAAGTCGATTTCCTGTAATTATTGTAAGAAAGAAGGCCATTTGATATCTGATTGATTGATTGATTGATTGAATATTGTTTAACGTCTACTCAGCAATATTTCAGCTATATCAAGACGAGAACAAGTTTGTTGATAAATAATCACTTTGGGGTATGGAAAGGGCCATGGGACGGGAAATTCTGACTGCCACTGGAAAAGTAGGGTGAAATCGTCAAGGGCGGGGAATTTAGCCTTGTAGCCGATCACCTACGGACCACCCCAAAAAGAGCTTGCTACAAGGGTTCTTTAACGTGCAGGAAGCGTGGCATTTCTCCCAACACGTGGACCTGAGTTTACATCCCATCCGAAAGATGGGTTGTGTATTTATTAATCCCACACAACCACGGAATGGGTCCTATTTCTATATCCCGGGACCCTCGGGGTCAGCCTCCGTTTAGGAGGGGTCACACCCCGCAAGCCGGAGATACTGGGTCCTATTTCTATATCCCGGGGTTCCCTCGGGGTCCTCTGTTAGGATGGCTCATACTCCAAGCTCAGAGGATGCTGCGGGCCTATTCTTCAGCCGGGACCGCGCACGGCGGCATTTGATATCTGACTGTTATAGATTAAAGCAAAGGAAGGAAAGTGAAGTTGGTTTTGTTGAGTCGTCACAATTTTTGCCTCATTTTGATACAGATGTGCAAAGTTCTTTTTCTGAGTTTAAAATTAAGTCTGTTTCTGATCCTGTTAGCAAGGTCGAGGTCAATTCCCATCTAGTCCCATTATGGAGATTTTTGAACCATTTATTACTGATGGTTTTGTGTCGCTTTCGAGTTATTTTTGTAATTCTACCTCTATTCGAATTCTAAGAGATACTGGTGCCTCTCAGTCTCTTTTGTTGGCGGAGACCCTGCGGTTTGATGATGTTTCTAGTACTGGTAGAAATGTTCTTATTAAAGGGGTAGATTCTAGTGGTTATACTGCTATTCCTCTCCATAATGTTTATTTGTCTTCGGATATTGTTTCTGGACCTGTGACCTTAGGTATAAAGTCATCATTGCCCTTTGAAGGTGTTCAACTTCTTCTTGGTAATGATTTAGCTGGGGATAAAGTTCAAAGAAATCCTATTGTGACAGACAAGCCTTCTTTTGATCAAGTTCCTGATTCTGTTGAACAGGAGTTTTCTGAGTTCTATCCTGCGTGTGCAGTTACTCGTGCTATGAAAAAGAAATGTGTGGAAGTTCAGAAAGTTGCTGAAAATAGCACTGATGGTTTTGATTTATCGGATACATTTATGAGTCGGTTTAGTGATGTTAGTGAGTTTTCTGATAGTTCATTGGTTTAAGGTGATGGCTTTTCTATGTCTACGTTTAGCATTGAGCAACATAAAGACCCTGACATTTCATGTCTTTTCAATAGGGCTGTTGATGAAAGTGAGTGCATGCAAGAACCTGTTACTTATTTCACCAAAAATGGTATTCTTATGCGTAAATGGAGACCTTCTGATGTATCTGCTGATGCAGAATAGGCAATAAAGTATCAAATTGTAGTACCAAAGGTGTATAGAGCTGAGAAATTAAGCATGGCCCATGATACTTCCTTGTCAGGACACTTAGGTATAAATAAGACTTACAACAAAATTTTAAATTATTTTTATTGGCCTAATCTTAGAAAAGATGTCTCCAATTACTGCAAGTCTTGTCATACATGTCAGTTAGTAGGAAAACCAAACCAAGTTATTCCAAAAGCACCTCTTCAACCAATACCTGCCTTTGAGGAGCCTTTTAGTAGAATATTAATAGATTGTGTAGGACCTTTACCAAAAACAAAATCTGGTAATCAGTACATGTTAACTATTATATTATGTGTGCATCCACAAGGTTCCCTGAAGCTATTCCTTTAAGAAATATAAAGACCAAGGCCATATTTAGGGCTTTAACTAAATTTTTTACTTTGTTTGGCCTACCTAAATCTATTCAATCAGACCAAGGTTCAAAATTTATGTCAGGCATTTTCCAACAAGTAATGTATGAATTAGGCATTAAACAGTACAGATCATCTCCATATCACCCTGAAAGTCAAGGCGCCTTAGAGCGATTTCATCAAACTTTAAAAAATATGATACGGACCTACTGTTTTGACACAGAGAAAAATTGGGATGAAGGAATTTCTTTTCTATTATTTGCTGTAAGAGAAGCAGTCCAGGAATCTTTAGGTTTTAGTCCATTTGAATTATTTTTTGGACACACAGTTAGGGGCTCACTAAAACTTTTAAATGAGAAAATTTTATCTGATGAAAAAGACCATTTAAAACTCCTTGATTATGTTTCAGACTTTCACCGAAGCTGGAAAATTCACAGATTCTACAAGATTTGGATTCAAAACTTCAACATTTACCAACGATTCAAAAGGAACAGTTAAAACAGTTACTCAGTGATTTTGAACATTTGTTTCCGGACATTCCGACCCGAACTGATCAAATATTTCATGACGTTGATGTTTGTGATTCAGTATCGATAAAGCAGCATCCATACCGACTGAATCCGATCAAACAAAAGTACCTGCATGATGAATTTCAATATCTTTTAAAAATGTCTTTATTGAACCTAGCAAAAGCAATTGGAGCTCGCCTTGTATTCTAGTGCCAAAACCTGATGGAACTTATCGTATGTGTACAGACAATAGAAAATTAAACAGTGTTACAAAAACTGACTCTTTTCCAATTCCTCGCATTGATGACTGTATTGATAAAATTGGAAATGCTAAATACATAACAAAAATGCTTTATTGAAAGGATTGTATCAAGTTCCTGTTACAGAGCGTGCAAAAGAACTTTCCGCTTTTGTTACACCGGATGGACTATTCCAATACAAAGTGATGGCTTTTGGCATGAAAAATTCACCGGCAACTTTTCAGCTTCTCATCAACAGTGTTATTTCAGGAATTGACGGTTGTGAAGCATACATTGATGACATTCTTATATATGGTGACACTTGGGAAGAACATCTTCAGATACTTCGAACTTTTTTTGAACGTTCAAGCAGTGCTATGCTAACAGTCAACCTCTCCAAGAGTAAATTTGGATGTGCTTATATTAATTATTTAGGACATGTTGTAGGTCAGGGTCAGGTAAAACCTATTGGTGCTAAAATAAGTGCTATTTCTAGTTTTCCTAAACCTGAGAATAAGAAACAATTGATGCGTTTTCTGGGAATGGCTGAAAATTTCTCTTCAATTAGTGAGCCATTAACTAAATTATTGAGAAAAAATGTAAAGTTTATTTGGTCTAAAAGTTGTGATGAGTCATTTGAAGAACTAAAAGCCATTATAGAAAGTGCGCCAGTTTTAGCAACACCTAATTTCAATTGTCAGTTTAAGTTAGCAGTAGATGCCAGTGATGTTGCTGCTGGCGGTGTTTTGTTACAAGAAGGTAAAGATGGTATAGACCATCCTATTTGTTATTTTTCTAGAAAATTTAATAAACACCAGAGAAATTACTCCACCATTGAAAAAGAATGTTTGTCTCTGATTTTGGCTTTACATTTTGAAATGACATTTTGAAATCTATGCTACAGCTTTAATTCAGCCTATCATTGTATATACTGATCATAACCCTCTTAAATTTATTGATAAAAATAAAAGATAAGAATCAAAGACTTTTGAGGTGGAGTTTGACTTTGCAAGGTTTTAATCTAGACATAAGACATATCAAAGGAAAAGATAATGTCATTGCAGACGCATTGTCAAGAGTTTGATAAATTTCATAACACCTCATTGTTTATTTTAAATGTTTTTCATTGCATTCAAACATTTTCTTTTGGGGGGGGGGGTGTTATAGGTAATTAAATGTTGTAAATATTCTATAATGCATTTTATTCATTGTTTTTATTTTGTACGGCCTTAATATTGTGTTATTTGTTTGGCCTAGTTATGTAATTTGTTTACAATAAACAATGGTCAAGGTTATTGCACCTTAGAACATATAGAAATATCTAGAATTTAAATTCAATATTTAACACATAGATTTTCTAGAGGTTTTCCTTACATAATCATTCTAGTCATGTGATTGTCAGTTGATTAGAATGTTCTAGTTATATCTTGTGGATAGATTTTTCTAGAAATAATAAATGTATTTATATGAGGTAGCTGAAAAGGGTTAAGTCAGTCAGTTTATTAAGTTTATACAGGATTAATTAGTTTATGCAGGATTATCACGCACATCTTTTGTATTGGAAATCAACATCAATTATTATGAATCTATTATCAACTATTTAGTGAGGATAATAAGGATTATTCTATTGGACATTTATTGGTGGAATTAAGTGAACTATTCATTTGGATATTTACTTGGACTTCATTATTGTCAGATAAGTCATATATTGTATTAATTTGTAAAATTATTATTTTTGATTTAATTAAATGTTAATTTTGAGCCAATTTTGTTTTATCTCTGCTTACTTTACAATTTACAATAATTCATTGGTCGTTTCTGCCACATAACACTGGATTAATGCATGCCTAATTCCATGTATTCTAGGTTTATGATTCTTTGTTGTTGCTTTGGTATTCATTTCGAAATTTACTTTGCCAACACTTTCACTTTATGTGTCGTATCTTGCAATGGTTTTTGTTGTTGTTTAAACATTATATTAGTCAGGCTTTTACCCAGCAAAGGTATCCACCCTAATACTTCTTGATGAACAGGTAATGTCAGTCTGCACAGCTAGAGCTGATGTGTCTTGAACTGTTTGAGAAGAGTTGTTTTTCTGATCATTTACTGCTTGTGTATATGATTCCGAAATATTTAGAACTGGTTCAACCTAATACTGATGGTAGTCATAATCAATGTGAGCCACTTCATACACTCCACAAGTAAAGCTAGTCACGAGATCTAGTTCATTGTCTCTTTCACCGCTAACTTCATTTTGTACATCGTTAATGTCGACTGGAAACAAAACCTTGCCTGTTTCCAGACATTTTTTCCATCAGTTGTGTTGCTTCAGCAACGGTACCATCATAGTACTGCACGTCTACTTTTCGTTTTTATTCCTGATGAATAGGTAAAATCAAGTTAGGAATGATCGTTACTTTGCCGTCAAGTTGTGAAGTAAGCATCCAAAACTTTCGTACGCTCAGTGATCTTTTCTTCCCAATTTGTCCATAATGTAAGCCTTTTTATCTTCTTTTTATACCCCTCCACACATAGTGGCGAGGTATTATGTGATACTCTCAGTCGTGTGTCCGTCTGTCTGTCTTTCTGTCCGTCCGTCCCAAAGGTTTCCGACCGATTACTTTTGAAGGAAATAAAATACAATCTTCAAACTTGGTATATAAGTTGTTTATCATATAACTCAAGCCGACTACTATTTTGGGTTCAATGGTCCAATAGGTTCTGGAGTTATGCCCCTCAAAACTTTGAAATTTTGTGATTTTCAGGGTTTTTTTGTGAACGAAATAACAAATTGGTATGTAAGTTGTATATCAGAAAACTCAGGCGAAGTATGACTTGGGACTCAGAGGTTGAAGGGGCTCTGGAGTTATGCCATGGAAATTTGAAATTTAGTGAAACGTGGCGGGGTAACATGTAATGCACTTTTTCTATTATTTGTAAGAGTCAACAAATCGATCTTTAATTATGAAAACTGACAACTACCCTATCAAGCAGTCATTAATATTATATTACATATAACGTAAATATTGCTAAAATTATTATAGGACCCTTTGGTACGAATCTGGTTGCATCTATTACAAAAATGTGAAACCCCCTTATGGATTTTGGATTATAAATAACATTTCAGTACGACGTGAAATTAAACGTTTAAATGATTTAAAAGAGCATTATACACTTAGATCGTAAAGGCGGAATCACAAAAGCTGGTCACATGAGCGTTTTAAAGCTATGTAATACTGAACTTCGATAAAACATTTTCGTGAGTTTGACGAAAATGGCGGAAATACAACGTCATTCAATTTCAGTGATTCTGTATTCAATTTGCTTTGTTTATGTACAAAGGTAAGAAGTTTTATCATATTGCATACTATTATCTTTTTTGCAATATTATACCACAGCAATATTTTCTTATTAACGACAATAGTTATGTCGACAAAGAAATGCATACAAGCTTTCGTTAAGCCCACATTATTTATCTTTTTGCATAGTTTTATTTAAATTGCCATTTTGACCTTAGTTAAGTCAATCAAAGAATTGTAAAAAATAATTTTGCACATGTGTTGAATCATTGATTAAAGCTTGTGGTAAATTTAACATATTTTGATACATTCCACGGTACAATTTGATTTACTTGCATTTCTAATTACAACTTTATTTGAATGCTTTATAAAACTATAAATGAAACTGCAATACGGTTTCGAACACTGTACACATGATTTAATCTTTAATGTGAAGACAAGTCGCCGAAATTGAATTTCACAAGGAAAGATCAGCTGATAATCACAAACACCAACGTCAAAACGTGAACTGAAAAACTTCTGCACGTAATTTCATCAAAATAGGGAATCGGGTATTACCCTTAATTTTCCGAACTTTACATATAAAAATGTTGAGCAAATTAGTCCAGCAACTGTTTTAAGGAACACCAGTTGATTATTTGTTCCTCGCTTTTGGATATTATTGGCTCTTGCACAGCTAAAAATTTAGCCCATCATTGTTTTTACCACTCCTATAGACTTTCACATACATCATTTATCAATGCTACAATTTTAGCGTATAAATATATTTCCTGATTTATTAGGCTAAAATTTTAGCATTCTTGAATTTAAATGAAACATGATTTAATTTTATGTAATGCTTCTGTCATTTATACTGATATCATCAAAAGGCTAAAGCTTTAGCTTTTTACAAGTAAAAATATAAAAATATCACAAGATGAAAGACAGTTTTAAATAATAATTTATATATTATAAAACCACAAAAGCTAAATTTTTAGCATCATTCAATGTCATGAATGTACTCTTAATATATCAAAAAATTAAACCATTTCCGTAATACTAACAGAATAATTCTTATGATGATTTGACTTGGCTTTTTGCAGTTGATTGGTGGTGAGAATAAAGCAGTTTCTCATCTGGGAAAAGTTAACTTTCTTGTTAAATTCAACGAAGAAGTTAATATATTTTTGTATGAGAAATTAAAAATCAACATTTTGTCGCTGTATGGTGGACATGACAGTTTCCTGATTTTCAAATTTTGTAAGTTTTGAGATAGAAATCGGAATGTCTCAAAACTAAATGGAATGTGTTTTATTTGAAATCATTCAAAATTATGAGAAAACCGAAAAAAGTATAATAAGCAATTGTTTGTTGTTTCTGGGTTTCAAAGAAATTTAATAAACTAAAAAGCCGTTCATAAATTTTAAAAGCTTTAATAAACAAAACAATAAGCATTATGCGAAGTAAGAGTGAATAATCTTGGTAGACAAATGAAAATGACGTTATCGTAAATAGCTGCTCAATATTTTAACATTGGACCATATGATGTTAATTTATAGCAACAATAAAAGGCAAATGTTTCAAGGAAAACAAACATTGAAGTAGCCTTCATTCCAGTCACGTGATATCTTCTTCATCTGGCACTTTTCCTGGGAAAAGCAGCAAGGTTCTTATATCAACTTTGTTAAAAATGTTTTTACTTGGTTAAAAACGAAATACTTACTTACGTACAGCACTTTACGCCTTTATCGTATGGGGCAGCAAGTGTACTTTTAATGCAGTGTGGAATTGGTAAAACAATTCCCCTTGTTTGAGATGTATGCTCTTTATTTTTCTTACATATGGTGTACTTATACATGAGATTATATCTCATGTGTACACTTTGTTAATAAGTATTATCTAAATTAATGGAAATTCTAAAACCTTAGGTTTGACTCCTTCCATCGTAGTTTGGTCCATATCTATGTTTGATATTTCTGATTATTCGGATTTCGTTTGGTTTTTGCATTTTAAACATTAAATTGGTATTGTGGATTTCAATTGTTTAGGTCCTAGTGCTTCTGATGAGGAATAGCCATACAGCATAGTAAAACTAATTAGAGTTGGAGTTAACATATGCGTTATGGTCTCATCTTCATTTACTCCATTTATCCTTTCGTAAAATATATAAGTACCTTCGTATGTATTTCCGTAAGAGGTACATTTTTCATAAGAGGATTGCGAGCAGTTAGCTCAACCCCATAACCTGGGGGACTCTGTAAATATATAACTCATTGTTTGTATTCGAAATAAGAGAAAACCCCTCACTGTAAATTACCATGCAAGCTTTCAAGTATTTACCATCCGTAATTCGCACAAATTGGAACTTGGTCGAAAAAGACGCAGAGTTTAAAGGATTTTTCCAGAATAATCAGATTTTCTGTAGGGGCTTCTTTCCCTTATTCCACAGCATTAACGAGTTATATCTACCCGGATTAAATGTTCGGGTTTTTTCTCATAGCATTTGACTTTCTCAAAGAATCAACAAGGCAGTAGAGCTATTTACTGTATATCGTGGGCAAGGTCGATGAGAGCCAGTAAGTGTTAACACTCCGATTTGTTAACCAGATAATTGTTGAACAGGGTTTCACTAATAAACTCATGATTTTTTTCTCTGCCAAATGCTATCAAAAACTTATCTGAAATAGTCTTGTCTATTCTTTTAAAATTAAATTTATTAGTTAATCATATCAGCGTCGACATAAAATATCCAAGTTAATTTCGGTTTAGCATTTATAAATTTCTAACTAAAATATTTATAATTGTATCAGGATGCTGATACATAAGTCCCCAAACGAACTCCCATATCAGATTCAGAACTGCCGACCCTTAAACTTCTTTTATTTCTGAACACTCTGAGTTTTCCCGCTTTTTTCGCAGTTGTTCTGGCAATCGATTTTAAGATTCTTGAGACTAGAAACCACCCTAAATATACCATTTGTAAAGTTTTGTTCCATTCTGAACACTTTTGGTTTCCGGCCCTTTTGCCATTTCCTTGGCAACGGTCACCATTTTGATTTTTAAGACTAAAAACAAAAACCCTGTATGCTGTAGAACCTGTAAGTTTTCAAGCAATTCTCAGTACTTTGAGTTTTCCCGCCTTTTTGCTGTTTCCATGGCCAAGGTCTCCATTTAGACTAAAAACAAATTTCCCGGTTGCTTTACAAACTTTCTGTAAGTTTTCATCTGAGTACTCATGATTTCCCCACTTTTTGCCGTTTCCATGACAACGGTGCTATTTTCAAAATCTCAGACCTTCTGGCACAACAAAACATTGGTATCTAAGATCCTGCAAAGCTTTATTCAGATCTGATGCGTGTTCACTGAGATCTGCCCGGACAAATTGTCAAACAATTTTTGTCAATTTCCTGCCTTATTGCCGTTACCATGGCAACAGCGTCACAAATTTAGTCTATTAATACTCTAAAACAAGTGTAACATATTAAAAGGGATATATGCTATAGACAGCGATGATTTATCGAGGTTTCCAAATTACACAAATATAGATAAATGTATAACCGTTGAAATGAAAGATTTCTTGTCACTGAAGGAAGTGACGTCAAAATATCTTCACTTTTGTGTGTAAATGTCATGCCTAAATGACATAAAATATTCCTCACTCATGCTGCAACTAAACTCAACAATGAAATGCGCCATTAACGTGTATGTACCTTTCTATGTACCTTTAAAAATAGAATAAAACGATAACAAGACACACTTTCAAGGGCCGAACAACATATTAACATGCCACAACGTACCAAGGAACTGCACGAGAAAAAACCACAATAAAAAACAAAAGACAGACGAAAACAACGATAGGAACTCGTACATTGTACTTGGTATAGGCACTAACACAAGCCATCGGTAGAATTCAACAGCAAATATATCTTCAAATACTTGCTGGAGCAACTTTTTTAGCATGTTGTTTCTCTGATCACAAAGTCAAAGAAACTTTTTGGAATTCTGAATTTCATTTTTTTCAGAAAATCATTTTTTGACCCCAAAAAATGCAAAAATTGTTGAAAACGATGAATTTGAACCCTTTGTGCTCCTACCTGTAAGCTTTGGTAAAAAAAATTACTGTTTTTTGTTACTTTTGACAACTTCCAAACAAGTTCATGCTGAGGAAAGGAATTCTTTCACATTTGTTTTTTCGCACATTCAACATGTACAACAGAACCGTTGCTTGAAAATGACTTTTTCTTTTACAAAAATCGACTTGCTTGTTCTGGACATTTTTATTTAAAGATACATAAAAAGAGGGCTAATATAGCTAAAATATCTAGGGATTTAAATAATATTAAAAAAAGTTGTGCCTTCCTTGTGCTGCTCAGTATGTAATTGGGGAAAAACTGTATAATAAACAGAAAAACTAACCCGAAATTATGATTTTCGGAAATATTAATTTCATGATCAAAAACTTCGCGCATTCGTGAGTTATTGAGTTTTTTGGTCACTGGATGCATATTTCTCGATCATCATATTTTCGGATTAGTTATAAAAACGAAACTGATTTTTAAAAAGTTTTTTTTTTTTTAAATTACAATCATTATGACGATATTGTCATATTGAATAATTATGATAGTAAGTCAGTTGTTAGATAAGTTAATCTTGCCCATATTTTCTTCGTAAATCACTATGACTCGCTTTATCTCTTTATGTGTACGATTTACAATTTAAGACGAACGAAGAGCACTAGAGTTATCTCTCTTAAAATGAAAACAAAATATACAAGGCCTTTGGTCCATTTGCTAAATGAATGACGGTGAAAAAGCGAAACCTGTAAAAAATAGAAAAGTTGATAAAATTTGCTATTACATTGTAATATTGTTAAACTAGTTAGAGATTAAAATTGGGGACAAATTATTGAATGCATCCAAAAAAGCAGATGAGGATGTTAAATGTATGGAGAAACACTGCAAAGTTTCAGACCTATTTATTTAAAGCTGTGAGAGTAGTTTAAGACACAAAATAGGTACCCTGCCTTTAGAATACTTTAAAAAATAACTAAGTTCAGCTATTTGTAAAAACTGGGGGAAATTTGGACAACGATCAAACATGCTCAAAGTGGAATATTGCAGCGAAATGAAAGAGTACTTAGATATAACTGAATACCGAAGTTACTGTGAATTTAATTTCTGTAAATGCGCATTTCAACAACTTATGTCTCTTCAGTGCAGATAAAATCTTGACTAGTGACAAAATTACGGTCATGGGTATAGATTTCGTCAGTGAAACCATGACTTGTATTAGATATCAATTCAAAGATGAATTTATAGAAGAAATAAAAGTGACAACATAAGTCCGAATCGATCAAAGGGAGAGACCAGTAAGGAAAATCCGTATAACATTCGACTCAATCAGGGAACCACAATCCAACACAGAACATTTTTGGCAAGCCGTCATATTCCCGACTTGGAACGGGCATTTTATAAATAAAATGGTGGGTTATTTAACCAGGTTTAATGATGCATCAACCTCCCGCTCATATGACGACTAACTATAGCTTCTGTGTGCCCAGATGTGTTAAATGTCAAAGCCATAATATTGTTAAAACCTAGAATTTTATTCATACAGGTAAAATGTTTTTTGACGTTCGATGTAAAAGCCTTGTTTCATACAGGTAAAATGTTTTTGTCGTTTGGTGCACAAATCACACAAAAGTGGCAAAAAAGAGAAACCTCAAAGAAGAAGCCAAAACTTAAACAAAACCGTCTTCAATAAAATTGGAATTGAATATTTATCAATCAAATCTGGATATCGTCCAATAAATTTCTTCAGAAAAACTATTAATCTGCATATCTCGAAGCCCTGATTTAAAAGTTTACGAATTAAACATCTGTGTCGTTTCAAAAAATCTTGATAGTGACTACATGCTCTAGTGTAACGGATTAATTGAGAAATATATACTCCATACGCTGGGGAAGACGGAATATTACTGTCGAGGTGTGGAAAGTTTACAATTTCAAAACTGAAATCGTCTTTTTTGTCATAAATTCGTGTGCTGAGGTTGCCACTGTCGTCAAACTCCAAAAGTAAATCTAAAAACGAAACAGAATGGTCAGAAACTGGACGTACCAATGTGATTATTGCAGCATATACGACTGTTCATTCCCGACTGAAACTCTTCAGTTATTTAGAGAAATTGAACACTCGTGTTCTGTACGCTGACACAGATGCAATCGTTTTTCGTCTATATCTGGAAAATGGAAACCAGAACTTGGAGATTTTTTGGGAGATCTTACAGATGAAGTGGCTAGAAAATAGACTTCGGAGTTACTGGTGGACCCAAAAAATTATGGTTATAAAGTGTCAGGAGAAAATGAAATAAAGTCTGTATGTAAAGTAAAAGGATTGACAATGAATTTCAAAAACAGACAATCAACTTTGATACAATCAAGGATATGGTGATTCATAACAAAAACGATGTTAAAACGGTGAAAGATGACTTTTAAAATTATTACATACAGTCTCAAACTACTTACTGCCAATCAGAACAAAGACTACAGAATTGTATTTGATATACAAGTAGTGATGGAGGACTAAAGTACGAGACCTTATGGATTTTGATTATTGTATTGTAATATATAAAGTGTTGTAAATATTGTAATATACGCATATATGTATAGATTGAAAAAAAAATTAGAAAAAATATTACTGTTAAAAAAAAACAAAAAAAAATTTAAAAATTACAAAAAAAAAATAAATAAATAAAAATTAAAAAAAAGAAAAAAAAAGAAAAGAAAAAAAGTGAATGCTACCTATAAATTTATAGTTATAGCCTGTCACAAATCAGGATAAACGCAAAGTAGCTTTTTTAAAGAGTCTCAGTTGATACAAATAGATGATATCAACGCAATATTAGTACAAATAAAATAGGTATTAACTTAGGTTAGAGTTATTAGAAAGGGAAATAACACAAAATAAGAACATACTAGAATAACATATGGAAATCATAGTAACTTAGGTTAGGGTCACGGGAAAGGGAAATATCTCTAACAATAAGGAAAAGAAGGATTCAATAATAAACAGTTGTCCTAGCAACTTGGGCTAGAGTTTGGAAAAGGAAATGAACGCGGAACTGATAGAAGACACCCAAAGGATTTTGTTTGGGTTGGATATGTTAAGGTAAGTCGTGATATATCGTTATTACTGATAATGTAACAAACTACTAAAGGTTAGGGTTAAGGTGAGAGGTTAGGATTAGGGGTTATGGGAAAGTAAGATAACTCTAATGATAAGGAAATACTAGAATAAAAATTACTTTAATAATAGGATAGAGTTATGACTGATTGCTTGGATTAGGGCTAGGATCAGATTAGGGTTATGATAAGGGGTTAGTGATAGTGATTAGGGTTAGGGTTGGTGGTTAGGGCAAGTGGTTAGAGTTAATGTTAGGATTATGGTTAGAGGTTAGGGCAAGTGGTTATGGTTAATGTTAGGGTTAGAGTAAAGGTTAGGGTCGGGATTGAATTCTATTTTTAGTAACAACCGAGGTCAAAGGTCACTTAATTGTGACGTCACGAAATAATGATCAAAATCGCGAAAAAATGATAAACCAAAAAATATTTTACAAAGAATGCACTACGAAATTTTCGTCTAGGGTAACCTGTTCTACTGTGAACTCACAGTTGAAACTGTCATGGTTTTGAAAGTTTTTTTTATTAGTTCTGCGATTTGAAGCTGTCCAATGTTTTTCTGTATTCTCACTTTCGCCATGCCTCTGTACTTCGATTTTTGTAACTCACAATCCTTTGTTCCTACGGTATTCTACTGCCGCAGTTTCATTATTTTAGTTCGGATTATGCCTCTTTGTTGTGACGATGCAAACGTCTAATTAAAAGTTTTAAATCATATTAATTAACGATTAAAAGACGTGTTTTCCATGCCTCTCAAATAAAGTGCTGTAATTAGCACATCATTTTTACTATATCTACTTGTTTATATAAAAAAGGGAAAGGTACTACAAAAATAATTAAAATGAGACTGTATACAGAAAATGATAAACATAAAGAAAAAATCTAATAATCTGGAAAGTACGAAAGCCGGAAGGGGACTTCCGAGTTCCGACTTCTTACTTCTAACTTCTTACTTCTTACTTCTAACTTCTTACTTCTTACTTCTAACTTCTTACTTCGATGTTGCAATCCGGAAAGGTAGCCTTTCCGGATTGCAACATCGACTTTGGTATTTAATTTTGTCAGTTTTGTTAGGACTGAAAGTTTCATAGTTTATGACCTGTCACGAAATCAATAAATATTGATTGGTAGCAGAAATGGTGTTAGACCTTCTACTAGCAATATTTGAACTATAATTCAAGACGATAACAATCAATCTGGGAACAGAGAAACGCTGGGAAGGGAGTAATTTTGAATACCACTGAATAAAGGGGTTGAGGGGCAGGGGTTAACCTTACCTCTGGTTACCTACTTCTTGGGCGTGAAAGGTCTTGTATTTTTGTATTATCTGGGTCCTGAAGAACCCATCGTGCATGTCATCAATCTTATAAATTTGTGGCTTTCACGTTAAAAATTCTATGCAGTCACGCATCACGGCTATTATAAAGGGGTATTTTTCACGATTCCCGCTCCAAAAAAGGCCCGGACACCTTCAAGACCCCCTTTTATGTCTTAGATAACAGCAGTTTAGGGTGTTCATTTTGAAATATAAACTAATTCAATTGACAGAAAACTTCATATATAGGAAATCGTGTTCAATTTTGCAATAGTCCTTGGAAGATAAATTCTTGCAATCGGAAAAGATTGATTTGGTTTTTGTTCATCCTCTTTTTATACACCCCTTCGAGACGATATAGGTTGTATGGTGGAACTTAGTTCATTAAGGGAAGAGTGATAAGATTGGGAGGAAAATTTTATCACCCAGTCCAGAAAATCAAGGAAGTGGATGCATGGATACATACACATTTGCTGGATTTTAACTCAGAGCAGTGTCAATACATCCTTAAATCTTCCCCCTTCTAGAATATTATGACTTGCAATTGTTTATTATAAAGGGATGAACGATACAGTTCTAATGATCAGAGTTTAGAGCTCATTCCCTGCTTCAGATGTTGTTACATAAACATATTTCAAAATATGTTCATCTTCTAGTACTTCTTATTTCTAACTTCTTACTTCTAACTTCTTACTTCTTACTTCTAACTTCTTACTTCTAACTTCTTACTTCTTACTTCTAACTTCTTACTTCTTACTTCTAACTTCTTACTTTTTACTTCTCACTTCTTACTACTTCTAACTTCTTACTTCTTACTTCTAACTTCTTACTTCTTACTTCTTACTTCGATGTTGCAATCCGGAAAGGCTACGCTGACTTCCGTATTATTATTGTCAATGTTAGGACTGAAGTTTCATTATATTATTCCTCTAGTTTATGACTAATATGCAAAGGAAATAAAAAGTGATTGATGGATCGAATGGCGTTGAACGTCTTTATTTCAACATTTCAGCCAAAATCCAAGACGAGAACAAATTTATCAACGTGATTAGATTAATGATGAAGGGCGAGTCAGCCTTGCAGTCCGTTACCTACATACTGTTGGACTGTTGCAAGGATTCCTTAACGTGAACGGTAGTGCATTTTTTGAGTGTAATAAGCGATTTGTTTTATTTGCATCATGTCCAATAAATATAACGGATAAAGGTGTGCATTAATCTTTAACACATAGATTCATTTTCAGTTGATTTAGATACACACAGGTTCCAAGTTTTATGGATAATATCCTTTTAGAGAAGAGTAATGAAAGAACCTCACATTCGTTTAAGAATTTTTCAAAAATCAGCATTAAAATCTACCCCTCCTAGAATACTAGGAAAGTAAAGGGATACGCCATAAATTTTAAGGATGAGAGTTGGGTGTTCATTCCCTGCTCTACATACTCAGTGTCGTATATCTTTCAAAATATTTCTAACATCTTGCTTCTTACTTCTAACTTCTTACTTCTTACTTCTAACTTCTTACTTCTTACTT
>MJUU01042348.1:14405-29114 GCA_002080025.1 Modiolus philippinarum
CATATTAAGGTCTAAAGTTTGGGCTGTTGGGGACCTTATGTGTCATATTAAGGTCTAAAGTTTGGGCTGTTGGGGACATTATGTGTCTTATTAAGTTCAAAAGTTTGGTATGTTGGGGACCTTATGTGTCATATTAAGTCCTAAAGTTTGGGGTGTTGGGGACCTTATGTATCATATTAAGTTCTAATGTTTGGGGTGTTGGGGACCTTATGTGCCATATAAATGTCTAAAGCTTGGGCTGTTGGGGACCTTATGTGTCATATTAAGTTCAAAAGTTTGGGATGTTGGGGACCATATGTTTCATATTAAGTTCTAAAGTTTGGGATGTTGGGGACCTTATGTATCATATTAAGTTCTAATGTTTGGGCTGTTGGGGACCTTATGTGTCATATTAAGTTCAAAAGTTTGGGATGTTGGGGACCATATGTGTCATATTAAGTTCTAAAGTTTGGGATGTTGGGGACCTTATGTGTCATAGTAATTTCTAAAGTTTGGGCCTGTTGGGGACATTTTGTGTCATATTAAGTTCAAAAGTTTGGGATGTTGGGAACATTATGTGTCATATTAAGTTCTAAAGTCTAAGCAGTTGGGAACCTTACGTGTTATATAAAGTTCTAAAGTTTAGGCTGTTGGGGACCTTATGTCAGTCATATTAAGTTCTAAGGTTTGAGCTGTTGGGGATCTTATGTGTCATATTAAGGTCTAAAGTTTGGGCTGTTGGGAACCCTATGTATCATAATAAGGTCTAAAGTTGGGGCTCTTGGGCTTTGACAACTGAATGTTTTATAATATTATTAAAGACATGCTTTTAAACAAGAGGCTCTCAAGAGCCTGTATTGCTCACCTGGACCATGGCCGACATAGATAAAAGGCATTTCCAATAGGAAAAATGAAAAATAAAATTTAGCAGAATACTTTTTTTTTCTAAAATTACAGTATTCTTGTTTGGTTTCCATGGCAACCGAAAGATCCACCATCCATTACAACCCATAACAGAACACCATTCAAAAAAAAATTTGGGCAGGGGTTCCCCTTATAATTAAAGTAATACATAGTGCTGAAATTAAAACATGCAGACCACTTTTCAAATAAAAATTCAAAAATTTGGGCAGAGGTTCCCCTTAAAATCAATAGGGCCAATGTAAAAACTATGTTCCAGATGGTGGCCATCTTGGATGAGGTATGGACCTTCCAGATACATTTTTTGGATGGGACCACCTAAGGACCATTGTGGCTTAGATTGGTTCTAATTGGACTACTAGTTTCTGAGAAGAAGATCTTTGAATGTATATTCCATAGGGTCCAATGTTAAAACTATGTTCCCGCTGGTGGCCATCTTGGATGAGGTACAGACCTGCCAGATATCTTTTTTGGAAGGGACCATCTAAGGACCATTGTGACTAACTTTGGTTATAATTGGATGGGTAGCTTCTGAGAAAAAATCTTTGAATGTCTTTCCCATAGGCCCAATGTTAAAACTATGTTCCCCGCTGGCGGCCATCTTGGATGAGGTACGGACCTGCCGGATACCTTTTTTAAAGGGGACCACCCAAGGACTATTGTGACCAAATTTGGTTCCAATTGGCCCAGTGGTTTCAGAGGAGAAGATCTTTGAATGAAAAGTTTACACCGGACGGACGGACGACGGACACCGGACGCTGACGCCAAGTGATGGCAAAAGCTCACCCTGGCATAGCCAGGTGAGCTAAAAAACATGTTTGTATGTTCCGGCACCCTGTTACAGAACCAGGGCTTGTAAAACAAGATATTTCAAAGACATTCCTTCCAATATAATAACAAATTATAGTAAAAAAGAATGACTAAGGTCATATAGAAAGCTTCATTGGAATTTCAGTATTAAATTCCACTAGCAACCTATCCCCCTCAACTATCATCCATCCTGCACAATCTGCACTACATAACTAATATTCTTGGAGTACCTTTAATCCAGCACAATCTCTAAATCTTTAGATTCCTTTGTTCGAGTCGAGGGTGCAGCACCAGCTGTGTAAAGTCCTTCAGACAAGGAAATTCAATAAAGCCTTCAGCAAATATCTCTCTTCTCATTAAATTTTCTTAGTCTTCAAACAATCGGTGAAAACTTTCAAAAAATTTAAGAGAAAGAAGTTCTTCACTGCCTGGGGACACTTTCCAAAATAAAAGATAATAGAAGCCTTTCATTGAGTCATGCTTGTGCGACAAGATTGTAAGACGGCATGTTTAGGAGCTTAAGCAATTAGCTAACATGCCGAGAGCTACAAAGCACGATAATTAACATCAAGAAGATTTTAGTCAATCACATCTGAATACAGCATGTCCAGGGGATGAAAGAACATGTAATTGTTTCTGATGTGTAACCCACAGTTACAATGAGATATTGTCACCAAAAAATAGTAAATTGTCAGGATTCATATCATTTCTTAACTCATTCCATTAATTACGCATTATTTTGTCACATTTTCTTTTCAACAGAAGACGTAATACATAACATACATACATCCAAGAAATACATGCAGTTAGCAGGTTTCATATCAATACCAAAAAACAGGCAAAATAACTAGTAGTAAAATACCCACAATACAGCTTTTATCCCTAAACAGATACCAATATTTCCATAGCAGTGTTTATTTGGCCTTCCAGTCATTACCAGTAAATGGTCATTGTTTAACTTTGCTCATTAGGCCATGGGAGCTAATAATTTAAATTCCCTTCAGATAAATTGTTGTTCACTTAGAATTTCAATGTTCGTCTATTAAATTATAACTTAATTCAACCTTGTAAAAGATTGGTCAACACCTGTCTTCATATATTTTTTAAACCATAAAATGAACAGACAAAAACAACCTGTGTAAAATGAACTGCACATTTTCAACGGGACAAAAAGGGCATTTCATATAAAAAATTTTCCTTTCTAAAGTTGAAGCCTGGCTTAATACATATTGTATGGACTTTCTCTTAAACATTCTGACCTGTTAAAAGTGTCCATAATGTTTGACCTGATTTCTATAACTGTTTTTTCAAACAAATTTATCTGTGTAGAATAAACACCTGTGTAAAGGAGGTCGTTATGGACAGGTTTCACTGTATTATTTATCCAGTCGCTGTTGTTGACTGTTGTCTCTATTACGAACATAAACTTCTTCTGTCAGCCTGAAATTCATCATTAAAATTACGTAAAAGTTAGCAGGAAACTTAAAGCTATGTATCTATACTTAGACGAGACTGCAGACACGTCTGTAGAGACAATTCATAAGCAAGATAAGAAACGAGTCAACGCTACAACAATGAGATGACGGCACGATATAAAAATCAACTTCGAACTATTCATCATATTCCCAGTGGGATTTTACTGTACGCAACATTACTATAAACAATAGTAAGAAATCTCGTCAAAATGAAAAATCAATTTTTGTCACTTACTTTCTAATATATTGATGAATTCTATGTAAAAAGTGAAATAAACGAGAACTTTCTATCAGCTGATATCTGAGAACAAACTCCTGACCTTAGAACATTTTGTATTTCATTTGTGGTGCCTTATCCACAAACCTGACGGTATAAGCAGATTTGCTATGCCAAAGTTTTTCAAAAACACTCAATTTATCTAAACCTGAAATTCTATCAAATTGAAATCAAAGTTATATTGCATAAATACAAAATTATGAATAAACAATAAATAAATGTCATACAGATTTCAAGTTTATAAAATGATGGGCCAGATTCACAATTTAATACTCAAAGTTATTGTGAAAGAACTGCGCAAGGGAAATCACTGTCTACATCAATTATGGCCTCCGAGTAACG
Source organism: Modiolus philippinarum (assembly GCA_002080025.1). Taxonomy (NCBI): domain Eukaryota; kingdom Metazoa; phylum Mollusca; class Bivalvia; order Mytilida; family Modiolidae; genus Modiolus; species Modiolus philippinarum. Next base: position 18,210 of record MJUU01042348.1, read on the forward strand.
GAGAATTATCAATTATTTTTCCAATAATGGAACTTCATCGATGTTATCCTGCTATGAAATTGGAAAATGAGAAAATATATTATCTATTTAATGACTGCACGTAAAAAGTATACACCGATGAACATCGCTATAAAAAATAAGAAATAACAACAAAATTGCATTACTTCCACCGGAGATTTAACCTTCGTCAGGATACTGAAAACCCACACCACTTGTGTTACATATGATAAAATTTTCTGAATTGAATCTTCATCCATGACAATGAATTATATAAGATAGTGTAAAATGATACATTCATCAATTGATTGGATTACTCCCCCTGTCAATCTTAAAACATATATCCAATCTACTATGTCACCGAGAATCAGTATGACATCTCGGAATTAGTATTCATCTGGGCATCTGTGTTCTAATAAAGTAATGAAAACACCTTTAGCATGAACTGGTTTTCTGAAGGTCACAGGCAGCTCAGATAACAGCAAATATTGCATTTTACAGCAAAATCAGTGTTAAATTAATTTTGAAAAAAGACATCTAATGTAAAATATCTCTCTCTGTTGACATGTATAAAATACTGGTAAATATGGCTCGAGTTGTGTGACAAACAACTTTCATAACAATTTTAGACATTATTCTGTTTTCAAGTTATCAGTCAGAAACCCCAGAATTCAGAAGAAGAAAAATTAAGTTTCAAGGGGCATAACTCCAGCACAAATTCAACCTCTGGTTCCCCAAAACAAACTTTGAAAAGTTTGGAAACAGTAAGTTATTTCATTTACAAGTCATCATTCGGAAACTGAAAAAATTCACAAAATTTCAAGTAAAAACTCCAAAACCAATCATATCTTTGGACATTTTCAAGGGGAATTACTCCAAAACCAATCAGATCTTAGGACATGGAACTTGTAGTTTTGTGATAAACAACTTACCAAATTTGAAGGCAGTATTAAAGTAATTTCATTTACAAGTTTTCAGTCAATAAATCTTTAAGGGACAGGAGGGATGACCGACACACAATTTACTGTATCACATAATACCTCACCACTACATGTAATGGCGAATAAAAAGCTTACTTCGAGAAGAATCCTACTTAAAATCTGATGAAAAATAAAAATTTGGCTATCACAGTCTGTCCTTTATTGCTAAGAAATGACAAGCGCTACAAAAAAAAAATGCTGAAACACTGTTAAGTGCTTACTTCAAGAAGAATCTAGCTAGACTCGGTTCAAATCCAATGAAAAATTAAAAAAATATAGGCAATTTGTAAATTAAGAGATTTTGGCCCCTTTTTGCATCTTAAAGCTTCAAAATGGTTAAAGCTACACCATATTTGTTGACATACCATGGAAAGCTTAAGTTATGTAAATTTAAAACCTAGGTTAAAATCAGATTAAAATATAAATTTTAGGAACTTAGTAACTAGAGGCTCAGAGACTGAGCCTGTATCGCTCACCTGACAAAACGCTGATCATGTTTTTTACCAATGGGGTAGGGTGTTTAGGTATGTTCTCAATTAGCACCCGTGTGTTTTGTCTGATCCTATTGAAATGAGTAATTCTTGCAAAGGACCTTCTATACATTCAGTATAATTGGCTTTAATTGTTTTGAGAGAAGATGATGAAAAGGATGGTTTCTAATACTGGGCTACGATGTTAAACTATGTTCTGCACTTGAGGCAATGTTTTTTGTCAGATTGAAATGAAATGTGCAATTTTTGTAAAGTACCTTCAGTCAACATTCCTGTAAAGTTAAGTTGAATTTGCTTCAGCGGTTTCAGAAGAGTAGATGAAAATGTGATTTTCCCGTAGGGTCCAATGATAAACTATGTTCTGTGCTGGCAGCCATGTTTTCTAACAGATTGTAACGAAATGAGCAATCTTTGTTAAGGACCTTCTATTCATCCTTCTTGTAAAGTTTGGTTGAATTTGCTTCTGCAGTTTCAGAGCAGAAGATGAAATGTGATTTTTCCCATAGGGTCCAATGTTAAACCTAAGTTCCACACTGGTGGCCATGTTTTTTATTGGATCACAACGAAATGAGCAATTGTTGTAAAGGACCTCTCATTCATCATTCCTGTAAAGTTTGGTTGAATTTACTTCAGTTATTTCAGAGGAGTAGATGAAAATGTGATTTTCCCATAGGGTCCAATGTTAAAACATTTTCCGTGCTGGCGACCATGTTTTTCGTGGGATTGGAACGAAATTAGCCATCTTTGTTAAGGACCGTAAGTACATCACTTCTGTAAAGTTCGGTTCAATTGACTTCAGCCGTTTCAGAGCAGAAGATGAAAATATGATTTTTCCCCATAGGGTTCAATGTTAAACTTAAGTTCCACGCTGGCGGCCATGTTTTTTATCGGATGGGAACAAAATGAGCAATCTTTGTAAAGGACCTTCCATACATCATTCCTGTAAAGTTTGGTTGAATTTGCTTCAGTGCTTTTAGAGGAGTAGATGAAAATGTGGTTTTCCCATTGGGTGCTATGTTAAACCATATTCCGTGCTGGCGACCATGTTTTTCGTCGGATCGGAACGAAATGTGCCATCTTTGTTAAGGACATAAAGTACATCACTCCTATAAAGTTTGGTTCAATTTGCTTCAGCCTTTTCAGAGCAGAAGATGAAAATGTGATTTTTCCCATAGGGTCCAATGTTAAACCTAAGTTCCGTGCTGGTGGCCATGTTTTTTATCGGATCGGTACGAAATGAGCAATCTTGTAAAGGACCTTCCATACATCATTCCTGTAAAGTTTGGTTGAATTTGCTTCAGTGGTTTCAGAGGAGTAGATGAAAATGTGATTTTCCCATAGGGTCCTATGTTAAACCATGTTCCGTGCTGGCCGCCATGTTTTATTATCGGATTGGAACGAAATGAGCAATCTTTAATAAGGACCTTTAGTACATCATTCCTGCAAAGTTTGGTTCAATGTGCTTCAGCCTTTTCAGAGCACAAGATGAAAATGTGATTTTTCCCATAGGGTCCAATGTTTAACCTAAGTTCTGCACTGGCGGCCATGTCTTTTATCGGATCGGAACAAAATGAGTAATCCTTGTAAAGGACCTTCCAGACATCATTCCTGTAAAGTTTGGTTGAATTTGCTTCAGTGGTTTCAGAGGAGTAGATGAAAATGTGATTTTCCCATAGGGTGCTATGTTAAACCATATTCTGTGCTGGCGACCATGTTTTTCGTCGGATCGGAAAGAAATGTGCCATCTTTGTTAAGGACATAAAGTGCATCACTCCTGTAAAGTTTGGTTCAATTTGCTTCAGCCTTTTCAGAGCAGAAGATGAAAATGTGATTTTTCCCATAGGGTCCAATGTTAAACCTAAGTTCCGCGCTGGCAGCCATGTTTTTTATCGGATCGGAACGAAATGAGCAATCTTGTAAAGGACCTTCCATACATCATTCCTGTAAAGTTTGGTTGAATTTGCTTCAGTGGTTTCAGAGGAGAAGATGAATATGTGAAAGTTTAATGGATGGACGGTCAGGTGAGCTAAAAACAAATTTTTGCCGCCAGTTGGCCTCTTTATATAACAGAAATGGTAAAAGCTAAATCAAATTTTTTTACCAACAGAGAGCATTTTTCTAGAAGAATTAAAAAATATCCCTAAAGATTTAATGAAACAAGAGCTGTCGCCAAATGGCAGCCAAATATGCCTTCTGCTCATTGAACCCTGAATCGATATGGTAAGTGCAAATTGGGAATCCAAGAAAAGTCAAACTCAAATTATCTCCCTTTCCTGGTTTCGAATTAAAATTATATTCCTTCATGCACATTTCCATATAGTGTCCTTCCTTAGTGTAAAGTTTCATCAAAATCCTTTATGTGGTTTAAGAGGAGTTATGCTGATGAGGCAACTCATACATAGGGAATCTACGAAAAGTCAGTCAAATTATCTCCCCTTCCTGGTTTCAGACAATAATTATATTCCTTCATGCACTTCTCCATATAGTGTCCTTCCTTCATCAATATCCTTTATGTGGCTTAAGAGGAGTTGCACGTACGAAGTAACCCATACATTGGGAATCTAAGAAAATTCAAAGTCAAATTATCTCCCCTTCCTGGTTTCGGCCAATAATTATATTCCTTCATGCACATCTCCATATAGTGTCCTTCCTTTGTGTATAGTTTCATCAAAATCCTTCAAGTGGTTTACGAGGAGTTGCACTTACAAGAAGTGTGGACAGACGGACAGACAGGGTAAATCCTATTTGTTTGCAGGGGNGTAAAAATCTGAATTCCCCTGTCTAGATTACCTGTACTGAATCCCCCTGTCCAGATTACATGTACTGAATTCCCCTGTCCAGAATACATTTACTGAATTCCCCGTCTATATTTCATGTACAGAATTCCCCTGTCCAGATTACATGTACTGAATTCCCCGTCAAGATTTCACCTACTGAATTCCCCTGTCCAGATTACATGTACTGAATTCCTCTGTCTAGATTACATGTACTGAATTCTCCTGTCCAGATTACATGTACTGAATTCCTGTCCAGAATACATTTACTGAATTCCCCCTGTCCAGATTAAAAGCAAGAACAGATTTAAGTACAATTCCATAAAAGAACATATGAGTAAGAACTTATTCACGATCATAAATTCTTTGGTTTAATTTCTCTACCAAAACTAATGGCTTATTGATGACATTACACTCTTCTTCAAAAACTGGATAAACAAACTGAAATTGACATCAAACCCCATACAGACCACACACAAAATCAAAACTTTTAATCTTGATGATGTAACAGATAGGGTTTACTATCCAAATTCTCTCTTCTCTGTCTTCAAGGTTTAGTAAACTTTAATATCTTACTACACTTTCATCTAGTTAAAACCATTCTAAAGAAGGGAGATAACTTGACATCATACTGATGACAGCCCTTGTTTGGATTCCCACAGGGGTAAAAGACCACTCACTTTCATTAAACTTTTGGCAGAGAAATTATCTAGTAGAGTAACCAAATAATCTGAGAGTGTTAATGTCATTACATGTGCTTTAATGCTAAAATGATTTTGATGTATATTTAAAAATTAATTGGTGATTCAGGTACATTTTCGCTGAATTTGATGCACATTTACATGATTCAAATGCACAATTTGTATGATTCAAATGCAAAATTTATATGATTCAGATAAAGATCTTGGTAAGATTTAGAAGCCTTTTTGGACTCTTTTGTGAAATCTGAATCATTTTTATTGATTCAAATACATGTTTTAGTAATACATATGCATATAGCATAATCAATTTTTTTTTTGCATGATTCTGATGCTTTATATTGGTCATAAGATCCAGATAACTTTTTTTGCATAATGCAAAACAAGAGGCATTTTTAAATAATTCAGGTGTATATTTTATTACTTTCCAGATCCAACATTTTGTACAATTCAGGCGTTCAGTTTTCTGTACAATTCAAACATAATTTTCGGTACAATTCAGGCATTCAGTTTTCTCTACAATTTAGGCATTCAGTTTTCTGTACAACTCAGGCATTCAGTTTTCTGTACAATTCAGGCATTCAGTTTCTGTGTAGCACTAAAGGTCGCCACACTCGCCAGGGGGAAATGATTGTTCCATGTGGCGATTAAAAAACTCGCTCTAATCGCCGCTTTGGCGAATGAGAAAAAAATCAATATATACTCGAAGATATGAATAGAAAACTTCCTTCCTAAGAAACGTTCTTATGACCAGATCAGAAGATGAAAATAAAACTTTAATTGAAACCAATGACGGGCATTTCGTCATCCATTTTCCGGAATAGATAATGCAAAGCAGTACAGTTCGGGTTTTTATGTTCTTTTCCGTCTTTCTTTCTTTTTATTATCGTACTTTTTGTTTACCCGATTCATGGCGGACATGAAAACTCAGCAGTGACTTCTTGCAATATAATTAAAGTTTTAAACCAGAAAAAATATGTTAAACCATAATGCAATGTGAAAATTCAATTGTGAGTGTGGTTAAATATATATGTTATAGGAGAGCTAGATTCTTATCATCAAAGTGACTTTGAAACTTCACGAATTGAACCCGAGAGTGAGACCTGTCGGACCTATTTCAATTTTTACTCAGGCTGGTGCAGGTGAATTAAAGAATCAATCGATTAGCTCAATCAATCTATTTGCTATATTGAAATCAGTTTCTACAACTTTAGCAGGCTTTCTCTCACAAATAATTTGAATATATGACTAGAATTTACGAAATTGACAGCATCCCTACGACATATTTACTTTGAAATAATTTTTGTTTTTCATTTTCTAAAACAAAAATGCTCTCTTCTTTTAGTGGCGAATCAAACTTCATCGTTGCTAATTATAATATGCACCAACTAGCCACTTTGGCTAAAGTAAATTTTTGCCTACCGCTAACACAGAGTTTCAGTACAATTCAGGCATTCCGTTTTCTGTACAACTGGGATAGATAGTTTTCTGTACAATTCAGGCATTTAGTTTTCTGTACAATTCAGGCATTTAGTTTTCTGTACAATTCAGGCATTTAGTTTTCTGTACAATTCAGGCATTCAGTTTTCTGTACAATTCAGGCATTCAGTTTTCTGTACAATTCAGGCATTCAGTTGCAGTACAATTCAGGCATTCAGTTTTCTGTACAATTCAGGCATTTAGTTTTCTGTACAATTCAGGCATTCAGTTTTCTGTACAATTCAGTAATTATACAATTTTCTGTATAATTCAGGAATTGTATAATCTTGCATACAATTCATTTGTATACAANCCATGGTCAACCATGGTCAGAAGCATGGATAACCATGGTTGAACCATATGGTCAACCATGCTTTAACCATGGTCAACCATGGTTGTTCCTGCTTTATCCGTGGTTGTTCATGGTCAACCATGGTCAACCATGGTCACATTTCGCAGGGGAGTATACTACACAATTTAGGCATACATTTTCTGTCCAATAAAGGCACTTTTTTGAAAATTTATATTCTTTTTTTGTTTCTTGTTTAATTCAGGTAAAAAAATTTCAATGAATCTGTGGCATATTTTTGTAGAAATAAAGGATAGATGAATCATTGCTGATGATCATTTTAGCATTTACTAGGTGTCCCTTTGGTATGCACTAAAATGCACCCTCCTTTGTATATGATGAAGAGAAGGAAACAATATTTGCCTTGAGCAAAGAAGGGAGAAAAAATAATACTGAAAATTTCTTCCAAATTTTGGTTGAAAGCATTGGGCAGCTGTATTTGGTAGACAGGCAGACTGACTGACACAGGATGACAGGTGGTGATCATTTTGTATTAATTTGTCTACCTCAGAAGGGAAACAATTTCTTTCCTCAAACATGAATTAGATAAAAATACTACTGCCCTGTTGAAAATTGGATTAAAAACTTTTCCAGTCAATAAAAAGTAAAGCAAGTTATCATAGCTAAATAAAATATTTATATCAATTGTTCTTTATTAAATGAATTGCATCGGAAAAATAAAACTAAAAGAGAAATGAAGCTGGGAATGAAGGCAAAAAAAAATTGTGTAATAAAACATGATATTTACAATGTTAGGGAAAACCACAATAGTCCTATAAAATTCTACACACTTTACAGCGCAATGAAATTTCAGTGCAGTGTGGTACAAAGTCATAAAAAGATATGATTTCTAATACACTAATGTTAAGTCATAATTTCACAAGTTTATAACAATTTTATCTAAAGTTGCATCAAATTTCATATTCAAGCCCAACAATCAAAGTGTTATTTTAAGTACCATGTTTGAAATGCGACATTATTTGTTGATTTCTTATTTTCTTGTATCTCTCTAACTAATCTCTGCACAAAAATAAGTTATTAACATAAAAAGATTAAAATCGGTCAAAATTAAAAGCTGTCGGGTCATAAAATACTGAAAATATGATACCCATAGTTAACTGATAAAATATGAAAAATATCCTTCTTTGTTTCACCCCTATTAACATCAATAAACATGAAAATTTTGGTTTTTACTATCATTTTATTGCTGTCTGTCTATTAAAATTTATGCATGTCTTTTTCTCAAGTTAGGAGTAACATTTGCTGTCAAAAAATTATCATGTATACTCCCAAGCTTTTTTAATATACTCCCAAGCTTTTTTAACACTTTTTTCTCTGTTTTAACTCCATTTTTTATAAAATTATTGGAAGAATAATTTTTGATGCATTATATAAAAATGCCTTTTTTACCTCAGCTTCAAAAAAATTTAAAAGGTGTCATGGAAATTTCTCAATTTAAATAAATTCGCAAAAAATTTGTATCTTCAAAATAATCAAAACAGATCAATTAATTATATTTTATCTCTAACTGAGACTTTAATTGCTGTATTTTTGCAAAAAAAAAAGTTATTTTTATCTTGTTATTAAAATATTGATTCTAATTCAGAAACATTTTTTTCTTATTTACAATTGTATGACAAAATACAATCTGATTATTGGGAAGTTTGCAAGACATACTAACATCGGATCACCTTGGAAATGAATACTTGTTACCTCAGCACGTCCCTGATTTACATAATTTAAGCCCAAAGTCTAAAGATGTCAAATTCATTTTAAAATTAAACATTTTGATTTAAATTCACTTACCTTTGATATTTTTTTCAAAAGACTAATACTTAGCGGCTTTCCCATTCAAACATCCGAAAGAAATACAAAGACGTAATTCACAATCAATAGGGTGCTTTTTCAAACAAATTTATTGATAACATTATCCAAGTCTAATGATGAATTTATTTGAAGGCAATTATATCAATACACATTTGCAATCTAGATCAGGGCAAATCCGTAACCTGATCGGCTCTCCACCAGGTTGACACCTGTCAAACTTAATTTAGAACTTCACAAATTTAAATAACTGAAATTCCCTTTCTTTTTGAAATCTGTGAAAATAATAAATAGTTCCGATAGTGTTGTGTGATATCAGTTCTGAAACGTGCATTTCCGTGAAAACTCTAATTGTCAATATCATATAAATGAATGCACAGATTGTATAATAGATGAAGATAAAGAAATCTGATTTAAATTTATTTATTAACAAAATACAACATATTTTTGACACTGATCAGTGTGTATTAATTATTATAAGAAATTTTATTACATAATGATTATAATAGGAAAAAGAAGGGAAACGGGGAATGTATCAAAGAGACAACGACCCAAAGGGGAGCAATAACAACTCAAAGCCACCATAAGATCTTCAATGAACGGTGAGGAAACCCCACACCCAACAGTAGGTCGGAGTTGGCCCCTAAATAAAGAGTAATCAAGTTCAGCGAAATAAGCATCATCCTAAACTCCGATAGACATAAAGTGAACTAACTAGAAAACAGACAAGACACACAAAGGCTTAATAAATTTCCTGACTTAGGACAGGCGCAAACCTGCTGCGGCGGGGTTAAACTAGTTTTATTGGGCCCAAACCTTCCCCCTATAGCCAATGTGATAAATAAATCAAAGTGTCAAAAACGCAGTATTACTGTTTTCTAGGTTTATGATCGCATGCAAGCAAGAAATTTACAGCTTTTTACTATACATAGTGTTTGCAACTAGAGCAGGGGCAGTAAAAAAATCAACAGAAAGTTGTTTTTTTTGTTTTTTTTGTGTTTTTTTTGGCAGAAACAAAGATCTACAGTTATTTCCGAGTCTGGTATTGATATGCAAGTCTTTAGATTTTCTCACTTGCATTTCATTTCTTTTTCTGTTATTTCATTTGGAATGAAAAACTGTTCTATCTTCTATAATAAATATCCAATGAACACAATTTACAACCTCTCTTAAGGAAACACATCTAGATTTTTTTCTTCGATGAAAACTGAGGGCCATAGCTTCACAATGTAGCTCCGTGTGGGGTTTCAGGACATTTTATGTAACATTACCACTTTATTGCTGGGATTTTAGACTCCTGTGTTTATGTGTTGCGATGATGACCAGACAGTCATCAAAATTAAAAGTAAGATGATCAAACACAAGTATTTGGAACATCATTTCAGAAGGCTTGACTTTACTGTATTATTTGTTTGATACACATATAAAAAATTGTCTCCTTTCATTGCATTTCATTTATAAAAAAAAATGAAGCATTACAATTTCTAAATATGTTTTTGCTCCAACAGATTTAGTAACTCGAGTGGTTTACATTATTACCTTTTTGTGTGTAAGGCCATGAAAAAAAATTTATTGGTTCACAGGCCCTCCCTCATCTAGTTAGAGGCTTGAAAAAAGCCCCTCATTGACCCTATTTTTTGCCATATCAATAAAATAAAAATAAAAAATCACCTCCCTCACCACGTTTTGGTGATTTTTACAATGTAAAAAGCTGCCTCATCTATTTTTTAGCAAATAAAAAGATTAAAAAAAATCACCTCCCTCCCTCATCAGTTTTAATGAAAAATGGCCTGAGAACCAATTAATTAATTTTGTATGGCCTAACCCCTTTCGTGAATAGCAGTACAAGCATGTTTGTTAGCCGTGTTCAACCACAGGGCCTTGTTACTAATAAGAAAATTTTACTAACTATGCAGACATCGCTTCCACACCTGCTCGCTTCAACCCATGTTTATTTTGTTATTTCCCTCATAAAATAAAACTTGGTCTGGTTTACTTCCAAAGATGTTTATCTTTTCAAAGAATGTCATGAGCCCAATTCAATTACCTTCCGTTCAATTGGGGGGACAATCTTTTTGTTGAGAAATGCACAAAATTGTCAACTACATTGACAAGAAAACGAAAGTAAACTTCGGAATTCTCTGAACTTTCCATAGGCTAAGGAATATATCCCGGAATTCTTTGATTACATCACTGGGTGGTATAGAAAACCCTCGAGAGTTCCGAGTTTATTTTTTTCCAAATATAGAAGTTTGTGGTCAAAGGACCGTAATTTCAATATTCCCGACCGATGGACTGGTTAATCGTGATACA